>JBCJKH010046918.1:0-13470 GCA_039877255.1 Loriculus beryllinus | reverse complement strand
CTTTCTTTAATATGTTGTGGCTGTGAATACAAAGCAAAAAGCAACACCATATGACCATGCTACTTTGGGAATGGTCTATAAAGTGCAGTTAAAATACTTTCAAGATATTTATGCAGTGCATAAGTCACATGAATAGAGGTTTATCACAGTCAGTAGGAATGCTGGATTTTCATATCACACATTCGCTGCTTAGGATGATTAGCAGAAAATTAAATTTGCACTAATTAGCCTTAGGGGAGCAAGAAATTAACTTGATGGGTAAATTCCATGTTTTACTCTATACCATACCAACATGGAGGGATTTGAGCTAAAGCTTGAGTTGAGTCCTATGTTGATACACTGGACTGAAGATTTCCTAAATTAGAGTAAAACACTGTAGAAAATTGATATATGGAAGGTGAGCAGGGTGAGTAGGTGGGGGTTTTAAGATCAAGAGTTGTAGAATCATCATTCAATATATTCATTGGATTGTCAGCCACTTCTAGAGAGTGTTGCATGTTTATGTACATTATATTACATTAATATTGAATATTACAGCCAAAGCTTTAACAATTCCTGATTTTCTATATTTGTATATTTTCATCATACATTGTGCTTTATGACCGATCATGCAGTATTGCACATTGTAATGCTCAGAGCAGAAACTGTTTTCACAGAACTACTGTGAAAATGCCATACTTTTTAATTTACAACACCCACTTGCAAATACATTTTTAGGGTCAGGAGCCTTTGTTTGTATGCTGGAAAAACTCCTATGAAAACAATTTTTTCAGAAGTTGATCTCAAAAGTATAAAGCAGTATAAAGAAGGAGGCATGAGTCACCACATGGTCCTAACAGACAAACTAGGAGCTAATAAACACCAGTCTTGCCTGTTGATGTTGACTTTTCTATCTCATTCTTCCAAAACACAGTTTAGACCACTTGCTTTTCCCCTCTGTAAAATGGAGGCAATTCTTATGTATCCACCACACAGAATTACTGTAGATTGATTAGAGCATGCAAAGCAGTGAGTCATTCGGTATGGAAGTATTGGTCTATTATACACTGAAGTGTTCTGTCATACCAGGCTTGTGGTTACACCCAAATTTATCTGTAAAAAAGAAAATGGAAAACATCAGTTGCATACAAGATAATTGCCTTTAATGTCAGTGCTTTTCCTAGTTTGTGCATCTGAAGAACACTCAGAAGCTCACTATTATGTATTTGGATTTAGACTTTGTAGTACTTACCTGAAACTGCTATTGAAGTGAGTGGTATGACTTCAGTGAGAGTTTTGCCTGAATAAGTATTGCAGAACTGAGTACCTTGAGTCCATAGTTTGGTGTTTAAGTGGTGCATACACAGTAGTTCAAATGTCTGCTGAGACTCTCTAGTAAGTACTTCTGGTCTAAAGAGAGATCTCAGATAGACGTGTGGGTAGTCATATATTGTACATTATATATCATATTGCATTCTTAGGTCCTTCTTCAATCCCCAGGACTCTCATTTTGCAGCAGTAGGACTCCAATAAAGAGTGTGTGATGTGTGTGTGTATTTATGGGTGGTTATATATATGCATGTGCCCACACAGAGACAAACATATATGTATACACAACACCAATATATAAATGTGCCTTGCCTTTTTGGGTGTACAAGTATATTTCTGTAAATGTTCAACACTTGTATCTACACATTTATGAGTAATATCCAACTTTCAGTTATAATTGACACCATGTGGTTTTCTGTATAATAATTAGTTTGGGACAAAAACCCTTGCAGATGGTTTCAAGACTGACTCTAACTTGCCATCAATGTAAAAAGATTAAATAAGATGAGCCCACTCCCTCTGAATGGAATAAGCCATTTTCATTGATTTCAATGGGAGCAGGCACAACTTCGTTTCTACAGCAGAGAACATGTATTATATTCGTTAAATGAAAGTTTGATTTCATTGCACTTAAAATTATTCATATTCTGTTAGAAAATGGTTTGAGATTTTATAACCTAGAGCATTTGCTGAATTCTGCTTTGTATTTTCCTCACAGCAATTGGAAGGACCCTCATTCCTCGTTATTTTAGCACTGTCTTTGAAGGAGGTGTAACAGACCTGTATTACATTCTCAAGCACTCGAAAGAGTCATACCACAACTCATCCATCACAGTGGACTGTGATCAATGCACCATGGTCACTCAGCATGGAAAACCCATGTTTACCAAGGTAACAGGGAAGACTCAATAAAGCATGTTTTTTTTCTTTTTCAGTGTGTGTAAGGGTGAAAAATATTGGCTGTTGCATTTTTCTGGTAGACTACGATCATTTCAATGTTGAAAACCCTTGAAGCCAGTTAATTACTATTTCCTATATTCATTATGTGACTGGAAAATTCTATGGGCATCCTCTGCAATTCTCCCAGAGAGATTGCAAGAGAAGCACATAAAGCCAAGATGCCAGAGCCATCAGTTGTATGAATTAAATCCAACCTGCCCATCTCCTGTTCCCTGGGTTTGATTTTAAAGCAACAATGAGATTTCACATTGCTGGTACCTACCGTTTGGGATGGCATGTGTTACGTTTGATACTTACCCAGTCCGAGGGCTATAAATCTCTAGGAAAATAGTGATTTAATACAGTAGAATGCTGGTCGAAAGGGCAGTGAAGTCAATGGAAGAAGTCAATTGATTTGAACATGCTCTGGATCACGCAGTTAGTGAATATTCAATATTTGTAATTGATAATGAATTATCTTCGTGCATTGGCCACTTCTAGTCCTGTAATTAAACTGAGTGCCATGTATTTATAAAAAACAGTACCAAAAAGGTGGAAAATACAAATTAAAACAAATTTTTCCTTACATTAAAAAATTTTTAAATTGAAATGTCCTCTTTCATAAATAAATGAGAAATGATAATTTTCCATCTTCTACTTGTTCATTTATATGAACTTTAACCTTTGTGTGAAAAAAGCACAAAAGGAGAAAAGGTAGCAGGAGGAGATCACCCATTCATTTTGGCCTTTGGCCTGCAGGACTGTGGAGGTTTTAGAGTCAAAAAAGACACTGACTATTGAAACTTTTATGACCAGGGCCCACATGTCTTACACTGTTTTAGCACATAATCTGCATCCCATCCCTCTGTAGGGTCTTCCCTGCCATTTTATTGGCTCTTGGAGTGGAGCTCAAAGCAGGAGGAGAGGAAGCTGCTGGTGTGTGGAGCACTGATGAGCTGGGAGGTGTGTGTTTAATGGTGTCATCATTCCAGTTCTCCCGCTCCAGCCCCCAGAGACTTACATAGACACAAATGAAGAGAAAGAGAGCTGCAAAGAGACCAGATAGTCCTAGGTAGCACCTCTTTGCTACCTCCCTGCTCACAAGGATTCCTGTGCTGCCCATGTGCAGAGGACACATAGTAGTGATATACAGTAGCTGCTTCTCTTCAGAGCTCCCTAAAGTGATCTGTTTTTTTTCCCTTTGCATAGGCTTTAATGCAATAGCAAATATAAGGCGGGGTATTTTTTGGAATCAGTAAATACAACACAATTTTCTCAATCCAGTTAGTTTATTATGCTTATCATGGCACAACATTACAGCACCAGGCTGGGTGCACACGTCGCATGAGGGGCCCACAGGCACCTCACATAGCACCATCCTGTGTGAGCAATGAGTCTCTCTGTCTGCCACTGCCTTGGCAGCACACAGCCTGTTTCAGCCCTGATGCTTCCGCTGCAGATTCTGACATAAACGTCTGTGTCCCAGTACAAAAGTTAAGGTGGGGATGTGATTTGGATTCTAGGAGAAAAATTAAGGGGTTTTAATGTCTGTATCTTTAAAATGTAACTATGTTTAAGAGCAAATTTAAAATAAAACAGAGTAGTTAGTGAAGCAAGGTAGAAAAGAGTACATTACCCTCTCAGAAACAACTTAGAGCTGAATACTGTCTCAGCTGTGCATGTGTAACTTCTAGCAGAGATACTGAGGGCACAGATCTTGTACCCAAAGGTAAATTCCTACTCTCACAGTGTTTGTGGTGGAACAAAGCAGACCTCTCACAATAAGCAGCACTCCAATGGACTGTGTAGGTCTTTAGATCAACTCTGCATTTGTCCCAGTAGAACTATCACAAAGAAGTAGTTAGTTTTCAGTTCCACAAATGCAAAAATACAAACTAACTATTTGTTAATACCTCTTTCAGCTTCACAAACAACCTCTAAGCTGCAAGTTCACTATTTTCTAATATAAGGGGCTGAAATCATTCTCATCGCATATTGAATCAGAAATCTGCAGCTGCATTTTATTCATGTCAACATTTTCTGAGTTAGAGAAACTCACTGTATGCTGCAGTATTGGACAAATACATAAAATAGCATTTCCATTTTTTATTTTCAAACAAATATGGCCACAACGTGCCTAACAGTAAGAATATGAATAGCCCAGCTTGTCTTTAGAGGGCAAGAGACTCCTGTAAAGTGTGGGCAAATTGGTTTTTTTGCAGTTAGTGATGTTTGTATTTCCCAATAGACTGGCAGAGGAGAGTTATTTTTTTACCCATAAAAGGAGAGGACCTTGCCACTAGACTAGTGAGCACCCCGTGTTTGAACCATTCTCTTCCTGCACCCAACACTGGGGCCATCAGCTGGATCTTATAGATGAAGCCCTTAAAACTGAGGTATTTCCCAGATCTGTGTAAGCCTAAGGTTTCTTTTCAAGCAGCAATTCGGTTTTGACAAATGGTAGTTAATAAAAGGAGAAGTCTTCTAAAAGATGCCCTGTTAAGAGAGCAAGGCTCTGAGCAATAGGCACAGGACCAAAGTCGGTTTTCATAGGTGCGAGCAGTTGAAATTCCTACAATTAATAAGTGCAGTGAACGGGTTAAAAAGCTATTGGTTAGTTTGAGAAATGTTCTTTTTTAGTTTTTTACTGGCCTAGTCTAGAGCAACCACGTGATGCACTGAATGCCTGCCAGCCTCTTTCTTGTTGATCCTCCGGAGACCATCTGTGCTGGGGGCATTGATTAGAGTGTGTCTGCTGGGATTACATCTTTTCTGTTGCCATGCCAACTAATCAGCTGATTTTGGTTACCACAGAAACAAAATGTCAGAGCTCACAGTACGGTAACATGAATTCAGCACAACAGAAAATGTTTTCTTAATTGGAGACCCTTTTGATTTTTTGGATTCTATGTAAAAGGCAATTGTGGGGTTTTTTGGTTTTTTTTTTTTTGTTTTTTGGTTTTTTTGTTTTTTTTTTTTTTTTTTAGAAGGCCCATTTAAAATAAGAACTGCACCAATTTTATTGATTAAAAGCAATGCATAAAATTCTGCTTTGCATAAGGAAATGAAATTCCTTTATAAGAGGTATAAATTTTTACCACTGTGATGTGAGGAATGTGCTTCAGTTTTTCTATTAAAATTTGTTAATGCCAGTGCCTAAAATAAGTCTGTTAAGAACTGTGGGGTTTTGAGCTTAAGAGAAGAAACATTTGAGAAGCCTCACGTATTGTTATAAAAAATATTTTAAACCTGAAAGATTTTCATATTAACTAGACAATAATCAGGATCTTTGGCTTCAACATAGTAAAATTAATATGAAAGGCTTTTCTTCTGGTATGAATCCTGTGTGCGTGCATGTGTACCCCTGTGTAATTTTTCATCATAGTGCAAGTGATGTGAAAATCAAAATCAGGGTCAAATGACAAAATAAGTTACATTAAAAATTTGAAGGCATCACTAAGATGTGTTGAAAAGGGCAGATGAGAACCTGTTGCAAGATTGTCCTTCATAAGTCTACCCTAATTTGTCTATGTAGTGTGCCTGTTAAAATTACCTACGTGTTCTTGCAGAAACAACCAGGAAAACTATGATGATGTTAAATGAAATGTTAACCAGAAAAAACACACGTTGACCAAATAGGAACTAGCCAAGTCTGATCTGGGGATTGTAAAAAGTCTCAACAGACTCAACTGAATGTAGGATGGCTAGTTGTTCATTCAAATACCGGTTTATTAGAATTAAAGTTGCAGAAACCTTTTATTTTGAAAGCTGTTACACCGTTTCCACAATAGTTTTCCACTTTGAGCAGAAGCTGTAAACTAATCAACAACAGAGGTAGTTAATTTTCAGATCAGGCATTATTTAGTTAAGATACCATGCCAGGTATGTATTTTGCACCTTAAAGAAGACCATGGCCATATCAGGTTTTCCACATAAAGCTGTGGACCATTGTTTTAAAGCAATTTATTTTTCATTTCCAGGTAGTACCCACTTGCTTTATTTGTTCCTCCCATATTTTGTCTCCTTTCTTAGACAAGACCCCTCACAAAGCTGGCTGAGCCACTTTCTGTGGAAGCAGCTCTGTTATCCATGACTGCAACCTCTCCTCTGTTCCCCTGGCTCTCAAACCTGCTGTGGCAATGCAGCTCATACAGCCTGATGGCAGACACCCTGTCTGGCTTTTCTTGGAAGGGGGCATTAATAGAAGTAAATAAAAAAATGCAAGAAAAATTAAAATGGAATAAAATGCCTGGAAAACACATGGAAACTTGGAAAAGACAAGAAGTAAAAAGTAGGAAAAATATCAGGTTTGGCCACAGGCATTCAGGGCATTGCGTACTCCAACTGGACATGAAAGGAAGGTTTGTATGCCAAGTTATTGTAGGGAAAGGGCAATGTAAAACAGGTTGGGAATGACTGGTTCAGCAACTTGACATCAGGTGCACACAGTCGCACCACAGCCACCTCCGCTGTGAGGTTCAGTCATTAATTAGCAGTAGTGAACTGTGAGGGAAAGAGAATTGATGCAATAAATTAGATTTAGTGCATACAATATTCAATGTTTGTGAAATGCTATAAAATCTATAGTATTATAAGTTACTATTTCCGCAATAAGGCATATGAAGTCATTTTTCCACATTCATTTTTTCTCCCCAAGAGAGCAAAACCCAATTAATCTACCAGAGATAAACAATAGAATACTGTTCTGATATGTTCAAATGTTGTTTAATTGATGATACAATACCACTGAAAACAAAATTCCTGGGAATTTATTTCATGCATTTTATGTATTCTAGGTGTGCACAGAAGGACGTCTTATCTTGGAGTTTACTTTTGATGATCTTATGAGAATAAAAACATGGCACTTTACTATTAGACAATACAGAGAATTAGTCCCACGCAGCATTCTAGCCATGCATGTAAGTAATACTTTATTCACTTGACCTAATGCAAACAGATAACATTAGGTTTATGAAGAACTCCAGAAAATTTCACACCCAAGGCAATTAACTATAAATATTTTGGTTTGCCTGCAACTACATCCTTTTACAAGTTCTTTTATCAGTTCCTTGTTTCTCAGTGCTCTGTTGTTGCCACTGTTGCTATGTTTTCATTTGAATTTAGTGAATAGTTTTCCTTTTAATCCCATTTGGTCATTGGCCCATTGGCTGAAAATTTGTTCTTATTGATATGTGAATTTTCATTATTGTAAGTATGAATTATGTTTAGTCTTCAAATGAAACAAACTTAATGTTACCCTTGCATGAGACAGAAAATAAGTATTTACCATGTATTTACTTAGAAACCTTTAGAATTTGAAATCTGATCTCTTTTGTTTGTAGTTAATGACTTTTGCAATTGAATAAAACACACACAATAGAACATTAAAATATTAAATATTCTAGATGCTGAAGTTAAAATATTATAAGGTAAATCATTGCAGAGAAACAAAGGACAGAGTCTTATTGCTACTTTGAGTTCTGCACTGTAGAAGCATTCTGACTAGTAGTGCTCTATATACCAAATTAATCTCAGGACTATAGTTATAGAGACTAAAAACACAGGCTTATATATGTGTTTGTGTTTTGACACCAAGTTACTTAGCTATCCATAGATAAAGATATGTTCATAGTGAGGAATTTTAAATAACTTAAGAAACCTGGGCATTTTTGAAAGTGCTGTTACACGCCTGAATACGTTTGAAAACCTGCCCCATCTTTTACTATAGAGAGCTGATCTGAACTCTTCAGTAGCATCCCATTAAGGGACAACGAGGATGGCCGTGAGAAACATTATGTATTTAGGGGGGCCACTGCAATTCAAAGAGAGTGGAAGCAGGTTAGCCAGCAACCAGCAAGTATTAATTTTAGTAATGAGATTGGTCTCATTTTGAAGAGGAGGCTGGTCTCACAAGTAAAGCTCTTGGCTAGGGTCAGAGAAGGACTATACTTACATTTCCCCTGTTTAATTCTGGGAAGATAACTTAGACCAGGAGGGTTCTCCAGCCTGTGCTTAATGCTACTTACATGATAAGCTCTGCTGAAGGTGCCTTGATGAGTTCTTTCTGCTTCAGTTTCTTATCCACAAAAAGAAAGTGATGCCTTCTGTATTCTTGTCTTTGTCTGCTTAGTTTGGTGGCACTCCCAGCCAAACAGCTGGAGCCTTAAAGCATGCTGTGATACTTGAGGAAGCTATTTGGTAGGGTTCCACTTACTTGCACAGCTGTGCATGCCCAGAGCTCCTAAGTCTATGTTTTGAAAGGGCATGGACAGAAGGAAGATATTGGAAACCAGTCTTTATTCTGCTCCAATTTCATAATTTCCTATGCTAGCAGAACTCTCTAACTTATTACCTAAGTTTAGCATCATATATAATTTTTCCGTAGGAATAGCACCTTTTTCCGGAAAACCCTCCCTACACCCCTCCAAGCACATAGGAAAAAAAACCCAAATAGACAAAAAGCAAAGTGAAAATGCTTTTTTCCTCTGTTGTTTAGGCACAAGACCCTCAGGTGCTGGAGCAGCTGTCCAAAAACATCACTCGAATGGGTCTGACAAACTTCACCCTCAACTACCTCAGGGTAAGCACACCATAGCTGATGATTATTGTGAGCATTTTTAAAAGTTGCTGTTAGCTTTGAATCAAGGTAATGAGAGCAGAGCCTGTGTTGGTCAGGTAAGAAATGGAGCTAACCCTTAATGAGGGTAAAGGAGAAACACAGTGACTGTAATAAAGATACAGCTGCTAACAATGTGCCATTAAAAAGGGTAAGTATTTTATCATGGAGTCAAAGCAGTGTGTGAGTAGCCCCTGTTTTTAACAGTCTTTCTTCTCAGTTTCAAATTTATTGTTTTGCAAGCAGGAAATTCCCCACCGTTTTTCCTCTCTGCTTCACTGTTCCTGAGAAAATGGCAGCTCATTCTTATTAAAAGCTGCCTGTCTTCCCCAGCTCTTCAACCTCCCCAACTCTCCCAGGCAGAGAGGCAGGGCTGAGCCAAAGCTCAGCTCCAGCCCCTTTTGCAGCAGTCCCTCAAAGCAGCTTTTCACTTCATTTGCCTCTGGGAGCCTGAGCTTCCTCTTCAGCCTTGCGCTGAATCGAGTGTGTTTTTTACAATTAAATAATGCATTTGTTCCCATTGCTTTTTGACCCTTAAAGTGCATTCAGAGTTTGGAAGTTTATTTTTATTTTTGAAAGTATTCCCTAGTGTGGGCTTACAATGCACACGCTGAAATATAGCATCATAGAGTTCATATTTCAAGGTTGAAATTCAGATTTTTCTTTTTTCTAGACATGCCATTAGCAGATACAATGAAGCAAATTGCTTAATGATACAGCAAGCTAACTTGGCCAGAATATCTGATTTTATTCCTTTCAATTGTGTGAGCAATTATACAAGATGCTTTTTTGAGATAATAAGAACACTAGAAAATGCAGTTATTTTCAGCCTAAATGTAGAGCTGTACCTGACAGTCTGTATTTTAGCTGCATTTCATTCAGGTCTGTGAACCTTGTAGTACTTTCCTGATGGATGAAGTTCTACTCCCAAGTCTTCTGAACTCCTAGGGGGACAGTGTGCAGGACTGAAATGTGTGGTGAGATCTCTCTCACTGTATCCCTACAGCTTATAGACAGCCTGTGGTTGTACTTTCCCAATATGATAAACCATTGCTGATTGTTGCTTATGTGGTATTAGTGTAAAAGTTACTGTTCAAATTATAGTGTGAGTTGTGCAGGGCATGTTTGTATAACTGAAAGAAGAATGTGGCATAAAACCTCAGAGGGATATTAGATTGAATTAGAATTTTTCTATGCATAAATTCAAAAATAATATGTCTATGTAGTGGGTATTGTATTTCTCATGGTTCTTTTAGTCTGTGGTTTGGTACAGAGAATGACTTTCAGCTTAGCCAACATCCCTATAGCCACACTGTCATTGTTCTGCGGTGAGGCATCCTGGGGCATGTTGTCCAGAAATCCCCACTGGGGATTCCTCCTCAGTCAAGCCAAGTTTTGCATTACACCCTTGTGGTAAACTGGGCAGCTAGTGGCTGGCTTAGGTAGACTATTTCTATGTTTTCCTTCCAAAGTGTTCTATGGTACAAGGCATTGCCTCGCTTTTGGGTCTTTGATCCCCTTAGCATGACACACCAGCAAGCACGTGGGCTGGCCTACACCAGCCACAAGACTCATACCTGTCCTCTGCCAGGCTCGGGGAGCTTTACTGGATTTACAGCACTACCTCTGTCACTGACCCCTTATGGGTGCTTTGTGGTATATTCTGTAATTGCTGAATGTGACAATGCAAATGAGAAAGGCAGGGTCCCTGTTAGGAGGCAGCTGGCATCAGGCACCCATGCTGCTCCCCATCAGCATCAAAAGAAAAGGAGAGGAAGGGGGGAGGGAGAAAAAAATCTTCAGAAAAAGACAACTGGGATCAAGCACTCAGGAGATGAGCAGTGAAGTGGAAGGGGATGAAAAGATGAAGTCTTCTTCCAGACTAGTTTTGTTAGCTTCACAGACAACATTAGGTCTTTGGGTGCAAAGCTTCCTCTGGCTCCTGCTGTGGTGATTCCAAAAGGAAATCTTTTTTTACCCAAGCCAGTCTTTGCATCTCTCTTTCTTGTGATAAGGAATTGATCATTCTGCTCCTTTTTTTTCAGATGTTGAGCTCATCATGGGAGCTCATATTACATGATATATTTCCATTTTGATTTATTTCTTTTCCAGTTACTTTCTTCTGTTAATTTTAATATGAAAATCTTTTCTGCACTCAGGATTGTAAAATCATGCACTAAAAAAAATGTGGCCAATGCAGTTAGGTTCAAGGTGTTTTGTTTTGTGGGGTTGTTTTTGTTTTAAGTTAGCATTTTATGATGCTTTGTTTGGTCTTCCCAGTGTTTGGTAATTAGCACTGTTAGATGGGTTTGAATAAGGATTTGAAACTAAGCATAAAAATGATTTTCCTTTTTCTTTTTTTTCTGCTGCACACAGCAAAGGCTTGTGATACTCATAACCAAAAACTTCACTGATGGGCAGAATTAATCATTTTTATTCTCCAACATTCACACAGCAGCAAGCTGTGCTGCAGTCTCTTTAAAGGCAGAATTTAAACCTGGATTTCAGATAGGTGTGATATAAAGGTATAGCCTCTGTTTTTTATGCTCTAAACATCACAGAATGCTAAATCATTGCTAGTTGGGATAATCGCAGTTGCTGGCATGTAAACCTCCATTCCACAGTGCCACATGCCTTTAGAGCCACAGCTTTGGATGCATGCCCTGGTTTGTCTCCATTCTCTCCAAATAAAGCTGTCCAGCATAGAAGAACATTGATTTTGTAAATCATATTTAATACAAATTTAAAATATATCTTCTTGGAACCTGAAAATGAAATGTTTCATCCTGTGTCATTTGCCAAATGCTCTTTCTCTCTGTTTTCTCTGGCTCTGTGTAAAACCATGGGCTTCCTTTCTTTCTACTTACTAGTTTGTTTTGTTCCAGCATAATTGATTACCTCATCAATGGGGTCAGCAGACTTTGCTGTAGCTGCTGACTAGGAGTTGAATAGGCTGTCTCAGAAATAATGAACAAAACCTTGTAGGTTTTAAATTAATATCAAGCTTTTTAAAGTGTAATTTCTCATCAAGTCATCAAGTAGTAGATATTACAAACTATCAGATAATAAGGCCAAGACCTATATCCTAGTCTCAGTCAGTATGAGTCCAGGAACAAACAGGAATCCTGTACAGGGTATGAAGATGGAGATAACGCTCAGAAGAACGGTTTCCACCAAGCTACGATAATGTAGTCCCCATGCATTATCTTATTTTTTTTCTATGTAATTTTCTAGTTGCTCAGCTATGTTGTTTAGATCTTCAATGCATAATGGATTTGAATGTACTCTAAACGCAGCAGCTTTATACCAGCAGCACTATTCACAATTTGGAGGTCAAATGTTTCTTGCTGCCTTCTATACAATGATTTATTCTCTTGAAATTTCTGACATTATAAAAAGCCAGTCCCTACTGTCAATTAGGCTGGCCTACCTGGCCTGAGCCTTGAAATACAGTTGTATCTTGCCCGGTTGGCTTCCAGAATTTGTCTCTACCTTATTGTACTGCCTGGTTTGGAGTGATTTTTTTTTTAGGGCTTTTCGTCATGTGTAGCTATTGCATCCTCTCCACACTGTGGTCTGCTCTGGTAGCCAGTTTATTGATGTCAATGGAGCTGAATCTGCCTCTGCCCTGTGCAAACTAAGTTAGTGTGGCAGAGCCCTTTTGCTTGACATCAGGGGAAGTTTTTGCTTGACATCAGGGGAAAGCACAGTCCTATTTCCCCTTGTATCCAAGGCTTATCTCTGAGCTACAAATTATCCAATTTGTTTGTTTTCCATATAAACCAATAATGATGTGTTACTATTGCAACACAGAGGACAGTATTTTTTGAATCCCCACTTTCACTAATTTAGTTCCTCAATAGACGCTTTTGGATTTTGTCTGCTGGGAGGATAACACGAATTATTTAATGGGACATAAATTTCTAAAGTTGATACTTACATTATAGTCAAAAGCCATTTGTATGTATACCCATTGTATATGCAAGGTTTTTCTTTTGCAAGTGCAAAATAAACATGAATGCAACAGTTCCCTTTAATGTGCAGGGAAATTTGCTTTTCTAAATGTGGCTTCATGCATAGAAAGGATATAAACTCAAGTAATTTGATTGCTGTTTTGCTCCTAACGTGTAACAGTCTGTGGCAGCTATTAGGTCAGTATTTTACAGCTGTTTGTGTGTCTTCATTGAAGAAGGAGAAAAATTACATGCAAGTGTGTTAAGGATGCAAGTCAAATACTGGGGGAAAAGAAATGCTATCTTTATAGTCACCCATGCAACATGAATTCTTTTCCCTTTGTGAATTACATTATGGCATCATCTTCTAGCTACATCATTATGCATTGTCTTTCTCACAGACTCCACAATACATTCAGTGCACGGATTGAGTAGCCCTCACTCACTAACAAATGCTTCAGTGCTACTCATTTCCTTTTCTGCAGCATCATTCTAGTATCTCAGCTGCAAATGTCAATGGCCTACCATTGTTAGGTGCTCTGTAGCCGTTGTTATTCCCAGTGCTCTCATGTGGCACTGAGACACATGGATGAGCACCGGGGCACCCTGAGGGGTCAGCTAAGTGGAGGTGGACATTCTGAGAAAATAAGGGCC
>JBCJKH010046917.1:0-48049 GCA_039877255.1 Loriculus beryllinus | reverse complement strand
TTCAGGTTGTGGTCATTTATTGTGCCCTATAATTTTTTTGAAGGATCTTGAATCTCAAGTTTGCGATGCCCCTGCTTATGGCAGGGGGGTTAGAACTAGATGATCTTAAGGTCCTCTCCAACCCTAACAATTCTATGATTCTATGATTTACAGTTAAGATTTTTAAGTCATTGTTATCCTGCTAACTTGGTCAGAGCCCTGAATGCCCAGTGCACCTAGACTTTGGTATGTTAGTTACATTGACTTGTGGTTTCTGAAGGAAGATACACCAGCACATCTGAGAGAATGTGCTGGCAACTGCAGGAATCGGACATTGCCAGGTTGTGAATTAATTTGAAGTAACAGACTGAAACAAACCTGTCTGCATCTCGCTGTCTGCAGTTGTTTTAACTTGCTTAGTGAAAACATGAGCTGGGTGTTTCACCAGTGTTACGCAACACTGCCCATTCAAACCTTTCTCTTGGGAAGAAGCTGAGGAAAAAAAAGGACCAAATCATCAGATCAAAGCATTCAGAAAGCAGGGTAACTTTTTCTGAAGGAGCTCTAGCACACATACACTGTGGGAGAGTCGAGGTTAAGTGAACTGAGAGGGTTCATCCCAGGACAATTGCAGAAACTAGGCAAGCAAAGCATATGACACCAGTGTGACTGCTGCTGCCTGTGGGGAAATAGCTAAAAAAGCTGAGAAACCAAGCTGTTTTGGTGTGCAGTAACCAGTGCAACAACACTGGTACAGTTAGATCTTCTGCACTGTCATTCCAGAAGTCAGTGCAGTATTCTAAAAGCAGGCTGCTTTTCATGGTTGAGAGTAAACTCCAGTGACACAAATGGTTAGTTCTGGAAGACTGTTTCCTAATTTGGGGAATGAGGGCTGTACCCCAGGAAGGGCAAGCAAGGAATACAGTTTGATACTGTCCCAAGTGTGTGATCTCTTATTCCTGTGTAGTCACTGGGCCAGGTTGGCTAAGCCAGGCTGCATGACTGCAGAAGAGCCCAGCGGTGACTGCAGAGACACAGGTTTCTTGTTAAAGCTCTCTTAGGTGGGAGTGTGACTTGTTCCTGCTGTTCAGTGAGTGCTGTGTCTGGATGTGTTCTTCACTGTAGCTGCATTACCCAGTATTTGGAGTTGATATAAGTGGTTCGAGGTGTAGTGACTGTTCTGATCAAAGTACGAGTCCTGGTTGCAGTGGTAGAGAAATGGTTGTTGTCTGGAACTAAACAGCTTTTTATCTACAGTTTGATCACTTGCAGCTTTCCTGTTTTTCTTTATGTGGTCTAATTCAAAACCTGCTGCTGCAAGCTGTGAAAATAAAGGCTTTTTAAAGGAGAACCTCTCCCCCTAACCACTTTGTGCATTAGCTTGTATTATAAAATTACATGGTTTTTAGCGACTGGTAACTTTGGGGCAAACTGGTGGGTGTCCTTGACTGAGTCTGTTTTCCCTTTTTGCAGGGTTGGCGTGTTGGAGGACACCTTCACCTGTCTTGGTGTTCTGTGTGCCATTGTATTCTTTCCAATTGGGATTCTGTTCTGCCTTGCACTGAGGCAGAGAAGATGCCCAAATTGTGGGGCAGCTTTTGGTTAATGGGATGAACGTGGACGTGCTTATTGAAGCTACAACTGTTAGCATACTCTTTCTAATGTAAATGTCATGTACAATCATTTTATTTGCTTCAGACCTGTTTTGTAAAGTGTGAAGAAATTTAGTCTCTTGCATGTAATTTAAACTTAATCTTTTATGAGCATGTGCATTGCAAAACATGAAAACCCAACTTGTTTTCCATGTTTAGTGGCACTTGTTGAAAACTAAATAAAACTGCTTTTCCTTTTGCAATCCTCAAGTTGTGGCTGGGTTATTAAGTATGTGACTAATGTGTCAGACAACATATAGTCAGAAAGCGGACTTAGTAATCCTAGCTACAAAGAAGGATAAATTGTTTCCGGAATCTTAAAAAACCCCAAAACCAACCAAACCCATGGTTTAGGCCTGTACTTGTTCAAGCAAATCAGATGTTTTTGAGTAAACTGTTTCAAGTGCTTGTGTGTACTACCACTATGCTAATGTACCCTCTATAGCAGTAACAGTGGGAGCTCTGTTTTCATTAGTGAAGGTCTGGCATCACACAGCGGCAGTGTCGTACCTGCTGAAGCTGGTGGTAGTTCGCAGACAGCGGTAGAAAGGCTGCAGCACTGCCAGGTAAGAGCTGCCCTCAGTAAAGGTTTTTGCATTCCAGATAATTTAATTCTGATTCTGAACTATTGAAAGCTTATACGGTCGAGGTTGAGTTGTCTCTAATATGCTTTAAAAATTGGGCTCTGGTGTAAATTAACACTTCTGAAAGGTTGGTGTGTCAAAAGGGGATAATGGATATTTTTGCAAGGTTCCACACAGCAAATGGAGTGTCCTCAGCATTGAACTTGAAAAGCTGTGTGAGAAGAGGAGGTGGAATGAATGGACTCTACCTCTTCAGCCATCACATGCTCATATACTATTTTTTGACATTAAGTAACTGAAAGGCATTTCACATGACTTGAATTTACAGTTAATAGTAGAAGCTGACACCACCACATGAATTAGCCATGGGATGCTGTAGGAAGCATGTAATAATTGGGAGTAAGGATTGATGACTGGCAGCAGTCACAATACAGAATTCAGGATGGGCAATACCTGACCTGTACAGTGGTAAAGCCCCAGCTGCTGATGCAGAGTGAGGAGTCAGGTTTAAAATTCCAGGCTAATTTCTGAGATGATTATTACTGTAGGAAGAGTCTTTCAGACAAGCTAGCTCCGTTGGATGTAGAAATGTGAGCCCTAGCTAACAAACTGCACAACTCTGCTTGTGATGGAAGTTAAAAGCTGTATTTCACTCACCTCAGACCCTGCATTATGCCAGCAGTTGTGCTGGGCTGCTTCAGCGATTTTCGGACTTCATAGGTTTTCTTTTGTGAAAGGCTCAGTAATGGAGTAACTTCAAAGGCATCTTTTTATATTAGCATTTGAGAGAAAAAACATGGCACTGTTTTATTACGACTTTTTATAAGACTAAAGTTTGACAACATATTTTAAAGAAAAAAATTACCATGGAAGAATGTGTTGACAATACAACATCAGACTTAAAATGAGTTGATGTTAACACTTGAAAATTTGTATCTGAACGTTAAGCAAAGCATTACAAACTGTCTATTCTTACAGGATAAATATTTATTTATAACCTAACTGTCTTTCTTAAACAAAATAATGAATCATCACTTTATACAGGTAATTGTCTATTCCAGAATAAGGCAGTTGTTACATTGTTCTGTTGGGGGGGGAAGGGGCATCATCTTTTTCTTATTTAGTAAGTGGCATATGCAGGCTTGTGTTCTAGAACTTATCATTGCAGTTTCCAAATGACAAATGCCAAAGAATCAGATCTGAGAGCTGGTAGTTACACTGGTTCACTAGAGAATCCAGGCTAGCCCCAGTATTTTCACAATTCCTACTACAAAAAGGCATACTGTAAAATCAAACCAAAGTGCTCAAACATTAGCCCAAAGCAGTTACCTCATTAGAAAGTACAGGTTTAAAAATAAATCAGAAATCCATTCCAGGCTGCTTCTATTGTACAGTAATTACATTTAAATATATTCTTGGAACAAGTTTAGATAGTAATAATTACTGAAAATGGTGTTTCTAAGGAGGAAGTACACATGATGGACTGTACATTCATCGGATAATTGGTGCTGATCTGTCATTTGTTACTGTTGGTCTGAGTTTCACAGTTGCAAAGGGATTTTCTCCACTGAAAAGAAATGTACACAGTTACTAGAAGGTTTGCTGCAACACAACCCCATGTGTAAGCCATGCAGTTCCTTTGTCCATGTTGTTTGAAGACTTAAGTTACGGTTTTACACTAAAGGATTCCAGGTAACTCTTTTTAACTTGAATTTTAAAAAGAAGCTGATGTATGAAGTGATCCAAAATGTGGGAAGTTAATGCCCAGTTAGATTTGGACTTTTTTTTCTTAAACAGCTTCCAGTTTTAAAGATTTTTAACCCACAAAGACAGTTTAAGTTCTGTTTCCTGTCAAACTACTGCAGAAACACTTATTTTTTCTCAGAAGGGCCTATACATTGTATTTTACTTGAGGTATTTTAATTACAGTTGTAACGCTTTACCAGTGCCTGGGGAAGGTCACTGACTTGGCAAAAACATCCTTAATTTTCCCTCACAATCAATACAATACAATAAGTCAGTATAAAACTTAGCACAACTAAATTAGTGTAAAAGCTTTTTAAAAAACATACCTTAGAAAAGGTGGTTTTATAATGCCATTCGCGTCAGGTTTCTGTAGAAGAAGAAGGAGATATTTACATAGATGTACAAAAACCATGCTAGAGGTGATCTCACTATCCTGCTAAAGAAGAGACCTTGTCTTTCAAGCAGCTAAAACATTTACAATAATTATTGTGTGATTCAGCTGAACTGGGAAGGAGAGAATTCTCAGATCGTCAAAATTAGAAGGGTAAAAAATGGTGCCAGGACTGTCTGGCTTTTTGTTATGTGTGGTGCCCTCCCCCCGATGTTTATGATCAGTGATCACCTGAAGGTTCACTGGGCATTTTCTGGGTTAAAAGAACAAGTGAAAACTCACTGCAGGAGCTATCAACCAAAGGAAAAAGGCCAGAACTCCTTGCAGCACAAATACACCATTCTGTTCACACATTCAGCACAAAAACACCATTCTGTTTCTATAGCAGCGTTTATAAAACGCAGTTGTCACAGTAAAACACCAAACCAGGTTTGGTGCAGATCTCACAGAGCAAATACATTCAGTGAGTCTTCACAGAAATGTAAAGCCATGAAGTTAAAAGAGGCAGCAGCCAGCATAATGACATATTTAAATGCTAAAAGCCTGGAGTAAGGGCAGATTTCTGATCTAGGGTTCTTTTTTTTCTACAAAATACTGCATTTAGCTATTGTGGATTCACAAAGTACAAGTTCAGTTATCTCCTGTGACTTCTGCTAGTAGGAGTGGTGAGTAATAGAAAAGCAAGAAAACAGTTGCTGGATGTACATGTATAATTTACATTGCTTGTATGGGAGTGATACAAAAGGAGGAATCGTTTTGCATAGCTGTTGCTAATATTTCAGTCTAATGAAGCTGTCATGTTTAAGTGTACAATCTGAAAGGCCTTGTTGTTATAGCTACAGCCTGCACTGTACTTGTGGATGAAGTGTGCCTCATTCTTGTGAAGGCAGGACAACCCAAGAGATGCAGTGTCACTGTCATTGTGCTGCTACAGGACCCAGTGTTCCAGGTGTGATAAAATGGAAACCTGTTTATTACCATTTGCAAGCCCATTTTACATGGGTGTTTGGACAGTTAATTTCTACTTCCCTCCAGCTTTCAGCAATAGTCATACTTAATGATGTACTTTAAACTGCAAACTAATTGTGCTGCTTCTAATAGGTGTAAGATACAGTTCAAATGAAAATCTGAATACAGAGTCTTGCATGTAGAAGCAGGAATATACAGCCACCTTTTATGCAACAGCTTGAGTTGTATTAATCATTCAGTCTTTATGACCACTTTGGTTTTAAGACTTAAAATGTCACTGCTCAGCAAAGGCTTGTGAGCCTTTTGTTTTCAGGCACACTGTCTATTGTGTCAGTAGTCCTACCTACCATATTCACAATATCATGATGCACATGAAGAAACATATTTAATCAGGACCTAATTCAGCAGAGTTCTTACCCATGTGCATGACTTGTGATTCCAATGAAATTGCTCACATATGTCAGTCAGGAATAGACTTAGACCTTAGAATTAGGCCCAATTAGCCCTAAAATTAATTAGAATGAACAATGCTACTTCTCACTGAACTCCAACTCTCATCAAAGCCCTGTTAACTACTAAGTCTTTCTTAGTTGATAACATTCTGCATAGTACTGTCCTACATGAGAGCACTAACAATATAACTTGCAAGAGCCATTCCTCATCTTTCCTTCTTGAAATCCTGAGCTATTTTTACAGTGTATTCTGAAAAACGAGATGCCTCAAGGAATCCTGCTTCTGCATAACAGACACTGTAAGCATACTGCTTTACACATATGTCAATTCTGTATGAGCCTAAAGACCAGCCTGGTTTAATGAGCTTATTTCCAAAGCCTTGCAGTAGTGTGGGGGTTGGTGCCTTGCACAGAAGCAGGAAAGACAAGGAAGCTCTGAGGAGCTCGGGAAGAAGGATAATAAATAGTGACTTTCCAGCAGAACACTGGGGTGCAAGAGCAGCCGCTCTCCTCTGCAGTTTTCTTCTTTCTTTGGTATGGTAACAGGTAAGAATCGGGGGGGGGGAGGGGGGGCATAGTAAAAGGGTATCTCAACAGCAGGCATTATTTTATAGTTCAGAATTGCCTTTTTATCTCTTTTTTTTTTTTTTTTTTTTAGTTTTGCTTTCTCTGTGGCAGTTCAGAATCTCAAAAAAGGTACATTTGTTTTCCACTCTGGAAATGCTATAAGCTTCCATTCTGGCCTCCAAAGAGAATATACGCTTCTAATTAGAATTCTGGCCTAGTCTGTCAACTAAATGCTTTCCCATTCCCCTTGGTTTTTCAGTTCAACAAGAACATTAGTCCACAAGTCCTAAATTTATTCCCCAAACCCCTGAACTAATGCCACAGAATAAATAAAGCAGTGCTTATAGTGATCACTTTTGAGGCTGAGAACAGTTATGCATAGCAACACCAGCAGCACAGCACCATGATACCCAGACAGTTCACGAGATGCAGTCATTTTTAAGCTCTAGAGTAAGGCAACTTGTCACAGGGCAGAGAACTCATACAAGTGCTCACCTGCCGGCTTCCATGGGCTGACATCTTTTAACTATTGGGAACATAACTGCATTTGAAGGACATGTTGATCCCATAAGGTCTCAACAACCAGCCATAGGAACCAATGTATAAAATCACATTACAAAAAAATTACTTTTGTACTATTTTAATTTGTACTATTTTCTGTGAGAATTTCTTTTCATGTTCAACAGATTCCATTCCTGGGAAGTTTGCTATGTTGAATAAGTCTGCTAGTACTCTTATATCCCTGAACATTTCTCCTTTGCTATTACTACTGGTGGTCTGAAATACCAAAACCTGATGACATTCCTGAAGACAGCAGCAGCAAAGTCAAGCACAGGTAGCTAAAGTAGAACATTCCAGAGCCTCATTTAAAAGCTCATCTAAGTAGGTCAAGAAAAGTATGGGGAACATTTGCAGGGAGAACATTTGGATTTGTGATATGTCAATGACTTACTGGGCCAGCATTTTCTGGTCTGTCAGTCGGTGTTTTAAGAGCAGCACCTTTGGAAGGCTCCATTCTTTTCTCTGTTTGCAAAGACCCCAGGTAGTCTGGTGGTGGGAGGACAACATCACCTTTTTCCACAAGGTTTACAGAACTAATACTTCGGATTGGTGCAGGGCTGCAGGACAGAACCCAACAAATGACATTTGCAGTCATCTCTCTCAACTTTAGCCCCAAGAACCACAAAAGTGCATGAGCTGAAAGTTAGTAACCGCATACAACCCTGCTGAAGTCAGCAGGACTCTAAAGTTGGGGTGAAGGTAGTTCTTGGGTCTTTGTGTAACCATCATAACGTGTTAATGTAATCAAGGCATCATACACTGTTAGGAAGTATATTACTGAACAACAAAGAACATGAGTAGAAAAATAACATTTGAGCATTTCTGCAAGTCCTACACAAAATGTTACCTTGGCACTGGGGCAAATGCTTTTTCTTCTGCTGGTTCTTCCAGTGGTCTTGTATATGATGATGGAAACCATCCTTTTCTGTAATGAGAAAGTTTCTCAGATTCATACTATATAAAATTGGAAAGATACTTCAAGAGATTAGCAGTAGACAAAACAGACCCAATGAACTGAGATTTTGACTTTTAAAGACCCTATTTCTGGTGATACCACATTAGTGTGCAAAATCTCCCTGAAGTAAGTGCAGTGATTCACCTTACAGAAAGATCCCAAGTCACCAGTCAGTGACAGGCAGCAAAAGAGGTGAAAAACATTTACTGACATCTCCAAACCAAATCTGATGAGGCATGTTTTTCCTTCATGTTCAACCTGGGTAATAGATGATCTTACACTTTGGTTGTCTCATGTTCCCCGTAAAGCCAGCCGTCCTTTTCCTCAGCTACAAGAAGGGTGATGATATCCCCCTGTGCAAAGCTAAGCAATGTCTTGTTACTTCCAGCAGTATGTGGGAAGATCGTCTTTACTTTTGGCCTTTTCATTATATTTAGCCCTGTGGCAACAGAAGTTGAACGTGATAAACTGGCATCCTCTGAACTCTCTGTCAAAAAACAGAACACCAAAAAAACAATAAGCAAAATTAGCTACACTAATAAAATCAAATAAATCAATAGCCTGACAGGAAAATAAAAAGTAGATAATGGAATACGTGCGTGCAAACCAAGTTCTGAGACCTTGTACTTTCCACTCAGATGCCTCTCAGTTACCTGCCAGTGTTTATTATCACCTTAAAGTTCTTAATAGCACGTGCATTTATATACACACACACCCATCACAATAAAGTTGAACCAATAGACATGAACAGTGATGTAAGTTTTAACTTCTACTTCTTCCCTTTTTTGGCATTACAAATGCTGCTGAACATTCCCAGCTGGAAAAGACCTTTGAAAATTCCCATTCTAAAGAATTGTCACTGTGTGTAAAGTCCGAGATTTCATTCCCAAATGTGCCGAGCAGTCAGCTCCAGCTAAATCCATGTGAGTGCAAGATAGCATTCCGCAGACACCAGATGTTTACCAGAAAACAGCATAAACTGTATGTTATTTGATCAGTACAATATATTGTAAACACACTTTTAAGAAGGAAATGATGGAATTGCTGTTATCCCGCTGCAGAGTTCTACGTATCTTTTGTGATCTGGGCTTAGTCCTTTCCCTTCCTGCCCAATAGTAGAACAAATTAAAAATGCCCAATATATTAGAAACTTAGAAACCAAATCTGAATAGGATTTTACATTTCAGGAAATAAATACATTACTGTGCTCATTTTGTCCCATGTGTGTTCCTCCCTAATGCTCTTCAAGGAAGCCAAACCTAGACTGTGATGTTTCTTTGTGTGCACTGAAATACCAGATGTACCTTGTGCAAAATTACAGAACGTGTTCCGGTAAGATTGAACTCCTAAGAGCAGTTAAGCTGGATTCATCAGGGACACACAAAGGGATTAAACCAGAATCTACCTATCTTGACCTGAATTTACTGCAAACAATTCTTCTCGTAATGTACATTTCTCCTATTAGGTAATTTATGTGTCTAAAGGCCATTTTCTGCTCCTTTATACATCCTGGAATTCACATGATGACAGTAGTCCTGAGATAACACTAAACACAACAGGATGTCATTCACACTTAGAGAGTGGCACTCACCTGCTGAATTATTTAGCTTTTCAGAAGACGCCTTGGGAGCCACTGCAGGGTTGTTGAACATATCAACTAGAGGGCTGGTGTAGGCCCTGCCCATCGGAGCAGGAGGTACCTTCGCTGCATTCTCATTGTGAGGATAAAAATCATGTCCAATCTAGAGTCACAAAAACAACAGGGTCATGATACTGAGGACATGGTGAAAACGTGTTTGCAACATTAAGTTTTGAAACCAAGGCTAAAATATTCCCAAACAATTGATATTTGGACCTTCAGAAATTCCTCACATTGCGATGAAATTGCTGACAGAGTAGTTTGTATGAGAATTCTGTTCCTTGATAAACATTTGTTAGTGGGAATGCTACGATAGACTTTTTTCCCCACAAATAGCACAGCTACACTCAGATAATATCCAGATTTTTCAGAATTTATTTATTTTTTTAGAAGTTTACTAACATAATTCAGAAATTCAACAACTGATGGTAACATAACATACAAATTGGTAGAATTTAGAATGTAACCTGTGCTCTAATAACTTCATAAGAATCATGAAAGGAAGAAAGGAGAGAAAATAGAAAATAATATTTTGTTTAAGTTTGTATTGAACTACTGAGTATGTAATTACTATTACTTACATAATAAGATAAGAATGTAGGATATGAATGGTTAGGACAAAAGTTGTCCTGAGGCTGGGCTCTGCAGAAGTTCCTGGCACTCAACTGAAAACAGAACTTGCTTGGAGCTGTGCTCCTGCCTACTCTATCTTGTGTTCTTCCAGTAGCAGAGCTTCAGCAGAATGATTTTGCTTCATACCCAACCCGTTATTCCTGCAGAGGTACATTGTAGACTCGATCCCAAACGCTTAGGTACAAAAGCAGGTAGTGAAGCCACTCTGCTCCCAGGGGAGCAGAGGTGAGAACCTTTAACCATCAAAGTATATCTTACCAGGGTATTTCTCTCTATCATTGGGGAAGGCAGTGGAGTTCCTGATACTGGGGTAGAACCAGGTGTCCTTATTTCATCTATCATCATTCTGACTTTTTCAGGCACTTTGGTGGCATCACTGCAGATCTCCTGCCACCCAGGCAGCTTGGATTTCAGGAAGTCCGCACACTGCATCCAAGTTTAAAAAGGTACTTGTCAAAAGATAGGCTTTTTTCATAAATTGCACAGACCTACTTGTTAATTTTCATGATACCAAAATGGAAACACCAGTTAAATGGAAGTCCTTAAAAACTTTTGTAAATAGTATCTGTGTGAAACAAATACCATTGTGGAAGGAGACTGTCCTTTTTCAGGGTCAGGTACTGGAAATACCTGATCCAGCCATACATTTTTTTCTTAACATATGATTTTTTAAAAACTCATGAAACCCTTCACTGTTGCTACAGCACATGTAAGAGAATATTGCACAACACCTGTCTAGCACTACAGTGTTCCTTAGCTATTTATGGCACTCAGATCTACATACTGCAGGCAATAATTACAATCTCTGAGATGATTAGATTTCAGGAGTTTCATTTCTGCTTCACTCATGCTACTCACCTGAATGTGGTAGAAGTGCATGTGCTGGGTAAAGCTGCAGTGCTTGTCAACCAGAAAACAGAATCTTCTTTTTTCTTCAAGGAGAGCTTCTCTGCAGCCTTCTGCAATAAACCTCTGAATATCACTCTGTCGAGAGCTCACTGTTTCCAAATACTAAGGAAAGAAAGAAAAATTAATCATATACACTCTTGAGTTCTATTTGATACTAGATCCGGTTCCTGAAGCGAAGTCCCAAAACCTTTTGGAAAGGTGGGATAGGGTGGCTCTACTGCCAAGTTTCTCTTCTCCTGCACACACCCAACTCCCCACATCTCATCAGGCACAGATCATCTAGTTATGGAGTGGGGAAAGTGAAGCAAAAGAATCAGCGCTCTTTTATCCTCTAAATAAAACACTTCAGTAAATAAGAATATGACATCAAAGCAGCGACTGTGCTGAGCAATTTTAAGGCCACAGGTGTTCTAATCAGATAATTGCCTTTATCTACTCCATGGCAGTTAAGTTTACTCTTACAAAGTTACACTGCGTCTCTACTGTGTTACTGTGTTTTAGGGAGGGGAAAAGGAGTTAAAAAAAGACTAAGCTCTATTTTTCTGAGGTTATGAGGATTCATGGCTAAACTGTGATTAAATGCTAATCCTTGAATTTTTAGTCCAATACCTTAAAAAACCTGGACTGTTATGTAGGTAGTAAGAAATAGGAGTTGGTACTAATCATGTTGAAAACTGAAATAGAAAAATATGGAGAAAAATATATAAGCTAGCAGGAAGTGCAAAAAATACATCAATAGCAAATATTTTTTGAGAGAGATGGGACAACCAGGATACGACTTCCTAATTCAGTTTCTCTTCATTGTCTTGCTATTTCTTACTTCGCCTCAAGATGGCAATGCTGCTCTAAGACCAGTAGGACAGGTAATAGTGGTAACAGAAGTTGGTGTATGCCTACTTTAGGAAATTGAGTTACAACAAATGACTACTGAATTTGCATAGAGTAGCTAAGTCCCTGCGTAAACTTCTGTATAAAGGTGTAGATACAGAGGTGCTTTAATGATAATTAATAATAATAATAAAAAAATTAAGTAGTGGTCAAGGGATGAAACCTAGAAACTGAAACAGTCTCTAAATGCATACAGGAGAGCAGTCCGGGCCATAATTTCAACTGGCATACATACTCTAGAAACCAACTCTGAGGAACCAAAAATGTGTGTTCTTTGAAATTGTAAAGTTTATCTGTTTGTTGAACAACTTACAGAGGAGTTATGTGTATTAACTAATGACATGTATGCACAAAAATCATGGTAAGCTTCAGAAGTCAAGTTTTAAAACTTGATGTGGCCAGTAATAACATGATGTGTACACTTGATGTGTAAAACAGATGTGGCCAGTAATAACTTGACATTTGCTGTTGACCAGTTCTGATACAAAGAAAGAAACAGATCAGTGACAACATACTCACCTCCATTTCTTTGTGCTCATATTTCATTACATTTCGTGCTCCTTGGCTTTTCCTCCTGATTTTTTTCAGCTCAGCCTGAGACTTCTCTAAGGAATCTAATTTGCTTCTGTGTTCAGTTTGGTACCTCTTTAAAGTTGCCTGCAATCAAAGCATTCAAAACATCTCAGTGCACTCAGCCCTGGAACTGGGTAAGTAAGTCACTAAGAAGCACTGCCATCATCTATGAGATGCTGCTATCACACAGCAAATGAGTTCAGCAATTTGCCTCTCTCTACTTTAGTTTAAAAATGTTTCTAAAGCCTTGCACTGGTTCCTTTTTTAACACAAAATAAGTATGACAATTTTTATAGCGTTTATGCATCTAAAGCTCAGTTCTAACACAGTGATTAATTGCTAGGAAACTATTTCTGAAAGGTTCTTTGACTAGCTGTAGATGGATGAAATATGATTTTTATAACTGAATGTACTTACAGTCATGTATTTCACATCCAGGTCTGTTTTCTTCTCCAGTTCAGATATAATTTCTTTATGAAATTTTTTGAACTTTAAAAGCAAATGAATGAAGAGTTATTACAAATTGTCAAAAAAATAATTTCTAATTTCAGATGGAAAACAGAAAAAGAAATGGTTTAACTTACACTCTCCTCTAGGCTGTCATTGAGTTTCTTGTGTGTTCTTGAAATTTCTACCAGAACTTGGCCTGTTGATAAACATACAACCATATTTGTTTCTTTCAGAGAGTTCTGAAGTTAGTTAACAAACAGCAGTAATAAGATATATTTAACTAACATTAATATTAACTGGAATATATTTAGGAGACTGGGAAATTTCTTGCTGTTGCTCATCCCAGTAATTTAAATAAGTAACCAGATCTGGCCACAGACAAACCAAGAAGCACGTAAGGGATAGAAAAAAATAATTAATCATTCATTATTATGCAAAAGGGACATGGAGTGCCAGACAAAATAAATACTTCCTTCTCTCCAGAATAGCTCACACTGATTTAGTAACAGCCTCTTTTCTTGCCAAGTCAGAGAATAGCACAGAACTAGAGATAGTTGTTACTATCCAAATAGCTGCTATCCATTTTCAGTCTGAAAATTAAACTTTAATGTTTATTAACTAACTGCACCTTCAGAATTAACAAAGTAGCCTCTCACATTCATTCACAGAACACCTGCTAATCCATATGCTGGTTAATTTCCCATGCTGTTTTATCAGGGATTACAGCCTGATGAACAGCATTAACTAACAGCCAAGAAGCAGCAGATTTCTCAGCATCCTCTCAACAGATCCTAAATATCCCTCTTAGGCTCTGCTGCCCTTCAGCACAGAGTTACACAGCTTGCTTTTAGCCCTGAGCAGTTAAACGCTGAACTATTTCATTTTGCTTTAGGAGGATATAAGAGGGGAAATACCTCAGTCCTTTGGGTGTGGTTCTGTGTGCAAACCAAGGTAAACTCTGCCTGCTGTGGTCCTGCCCTGTGTGCAGGCAGCCACATCATCCAGCTCTGGATGCAGATGGCCACATCATCCCCACTCCCTTCTTTTTGCTGGCACTGAGACGCTGAGTGCGTGCCAGTCTTGTCTGGGGATTGCAACACGCTGCTGGGAAGAGCAGCTGGAAGTGTCCTGAAGCACCCAGTCTGACTTCACCCATGCCAGACGTGTACACACAGTTACCAGGTCTCAGCCAGGAGCTGCTGTATAAAAATGGAAGTGCTGGGGCCATGAGCAGATCTCAGAGTGTCTCACATCTGAGAGCCATGACTAAAGGTGTGCTTTACTGTCATGGCAAGAACAGCAGGCTCTGTTCCACAGCTGGTTCTCTGGCATGCCTCCTTCAGGAATCTGTCTATTCCTCAGTCAACCTTACAGTTATCCCACTGCAAATACTTGGTGCTACCAGTATTAAACCTCTAATAGCCCTAATGTACAGACAGATATAACTAAACAACAGAAAACATGGGTCTGCATTATTGTTTATGGGAAAACATGAGGCATTTCAGGGAGAAAAATGTATCTTTCCTTACAGCATCTCCCATTTCACATCCCAGTCTCCACTTCTCTGTTTCTTTGCACAGCAGACTACATGAGATTTGGAGGAGTAATCAGAATACAGTGAGAACAGTTAACTTGATTAGCAAGAAAAAGAGAATTCAGGAATTCATACTCAGGATGGTAGATGGGAGAGACAGAGGGTCCTGTATTATTTTTCTTTTATAAATAACTTGTTTTTTCTGGGTCCCTTTTTTTGTTTGTATTTAAAGTTGCTGGTGACTACTGAAATATAAATACTATGAGAGCAGGAGGTGCTGTAGTAATTAGTTGCTCATATGCAATAGAAAAGTAAATACAATGTGGTTACATAAACACTTGAAGTAACAGACATGAGTAAGCCACCTTGTTATTTTAAGGCTGTAGTAGTGAATGCACTTCAGTCCACTGTGTTTCTGTTTCACTGAACTCAACTGAAAGATGCATTTTAGACTCTAACAGGCTTTTAAAAGACTTTTGTAAAAACTTATCTGCAACTTTAAAAGGAAAATAGTATGAAAAGAAATCAGGAATAAAATAGCCAAGAAGCACAAACAAAATTACAAAGTTTGCTTGGTTTTAAATATGCAGACTAGAAAGTGAGTGGGGAAGTTCTATAAATTCAGGGTGTGTGTTGAAGTGCCCCTCAAAATAACTGCCTTGACAGACTTTTTGCCCTTTTAGAAGCAAGCTTACTCTTCCTGTTTGTAAAAAGCCCTTTCTGAGCATCTGCTGCCACAGCAGCACTCTCGGCTAACCCTTGGCATTGCTAATGCAGCCAGCCCCAGCGTTGGAGCACCGACAGACACCCAACAAGGTCGGGTATTGACTCAGCTCTCACCCTCCCTTCCTCTGGCCTGCGCTGCCACCACAGAGCAGACACTCAATAAAACACCCATTCACCTGGTGCGGCAAGAATGGAAAACCTGATGCTGGGAGGTTGTTATTTCTGTCTCACACAGCACTTGAACTGACTGCAGCCTGCAAGTCTTTCGGCTTTGAATGCTTGCTTAGAAAGAGGGTTTTTTTCATCTTTATTACAAACAATGCTGCCAAAACGTGTCCTGAAATGAAGAGAACTTTAAAAACTACACTTCCTTCTAAATGGTTTGAGCTGTGTTATTTTGCAAGTTTAGAGTGTTCTAGAACACTTTCAAATAGTATTTTTATATACTAGTGACTGTATCTCTAACTGCATTTTCTTTTTCTCTCAACCAAAGACTCTCTGTATGCTGCGCATCAGGCAAAAGCTATTTTATGCTGGATCTCCTACTGCCACTGGTAATCCACAGGCACTGTATGTACTGGCTCACTCATTTAATTTCCTCTTTCATGTTTCGAATCAACATTTTGAAAAGAACCCATAGTAAGCACACTTTGACCTATTAAGATTTAAATTACAGGTCAGATCCTGCACTTCGAATAAATAGAGCACCTTTTTACAGTGAATATATAGCACGGATTTTATTGCTAGTTTAAGACAACAGGTTAGCCACATTTTGTACCCTCCCAAGTAAGATTTATGCAAGGAGACAAGTTTTTGTAGAAGACTAATTCGGGAAAACAACCCCTAGCCTACATGTCATAGAATAGCTCTAATACAGACAGTGGGTTACTCTGGATTATTAACAGCATAACCTAAGGTCAGACTCTAGTGTTCACTAATTATCAATCTTGTAAAAAGGTAAAGGAAACCACTTCAGATAAAGACAAGTATCTATTTCTCATATCAACTAAAATCACTCTGCTCTCTATTCAAGCTGCTCATGATGAGGTTTTATACATGAGAGCTCATGCTGTACAATAACCAGGTATTAACCTTGTCATCATTTATTGGCAGCCCCCAAACCTATCAAACACAGTAACACAGCCAGACTGGCCACTTCAGTCCAGTTTGTGGCAGACATGTAAACTTGAACTACTTCTTTGGCATTATATTATGCAGCAAATTAATAAGCCAAAGCCACTGGTCTTGATGATAAACATAACTTAAAATACCAGCCTTTCAAAGATGTTTTTTCTGCTTTCCATTCCCCCATACCCTTAACATGAAATCTTTGTGACTAGAAGAGCAGAGGCACATTAACTATTCCCACATTTGGTTAAGAAAACAAAAACAGAGTTTTAATGTTTACAGAAACTTGCTTTGTTATTTTGCTATTACCTCAAGTGCACTACAGGAAAGAGAAGAAAATCTCTTTCAGACAGGGATTATGGGAGAACATCTCAAGTATCTTAAATAACTTGAAAAAACCCCAAACATTTCTCTTATATGGTTCTTGAAACCATGCTGCGTAACACAGCTATAATCTGAACTATGACCATGAACAGTAACACCAAGTCCCACGGTAAATTTATTTTGGTTTCAAATAGGTTCAATGCACAGGTACAAAGATCTTTTAAACTGAAACTTCAGGAGTCTCTGGAATATTTTTAGGTTTAACTAAGACTGCTGGTTGTGCCTGTATTTTCTATTGAGAAAATAAGACAAGACTAGAATTCCATGAATGCTGTTGGATTTGTTACAAAAAAAAAAATAAATAAAAATTACTAAGCCCAAATGTTTAACAGTGATTTTTCCATACACAACATCCCACGAGCAAGAAGCCATCCTTAAAAGACCATCTTTGCAGTTGATGAAAAACAAGGAAAGCAATTTCTAACAAAAATACTCATTGTAAGACCAGAATGCAGAACTCCTGCAGCAGTTGCACTTCAGCCTCACTGTTTGCACTAACTGTTCTGCTTATTTACCCTTTTACCTTATGTTGACTGTTCTTACGAACAGAAGACTAGAAGAATTAGTTCAAGTTAGTAAAAAAACTTGAACTCAATCAAGAAACAAATACTAACAGCTACCAGCAAAATCACTGAAACTTGAAAACTACTAAATAGGTATATTAGAATCAATAGAAGTATTAACTGCATCACCTTACTTGAAATATACTTCAGTTTGTTTCTAGTTTCTAGTTTCTCTAGTTTCTAGAGAAGGTTGCATTTGAAAGATTTCAAGTCTCTTGACAGAGACTTTCTTAGATGTCTGGGAACGGACAGAGTGCTTAATTATAGCACTCATTTATCTCCTGTTGTCCTGTTTTGCATTCAGGGCAGGTCGAATAACTTCATGTCTTAGAGATGAAACCAAGAACTATATACATTAAACAGGAGAATGAAAAGCTGAGTCAAAGTTCCACAAGGAGACAGTGTAGTTCAAGTATATTTCTAGGTGCTGTTTCTGTCAAGATGCTATTTTCCAAGTTACCCTTTGCCCAAAAGAAAGGCATTGACGACAAGGGAAAGTTGGAAACAGTCCTTTGAAGCCAGTAGTACATGAAAGGCAGTAAAATAGAAAGTTGCAAAGGAATACAGTATAACAAATAAATGACTGAACAAAACATCTGTTAAGCCTCAAGTGTGTTAAATTTATCATTTTGTCATAGGAAGGATTTAATTGTGCAACATATGTTTTAAAGAAGGTGAAAAGCTTCAATAGTGTTTAATGTGAAAGAATAAGTCATAAAGAAGGACAATGTGATGTAAAACTTTGCAAGCTCTGTCTGTATTTTGCTTCTAATACAATTTGTCCAGAAAACTTAAAAAAAACTAACCCAAAACCCCCACAATCTATAGAATTAATACTGATGTGCACATAAATCAGTAGGATGAGGTCAAGTCTGCCTTTCCTTACCACATGAACGAGCATTAAATAGGAAGCAAGGAGTAAATCTCCCTATAGTTCATTTTATAAAATGGCATTGACACATGACCATTCAATGCCATTTTATGAAGGTGACTGCAGAAGGTGAAGGGGAAGAATAACAAAAGAGAAAAGGGGAAGAGATTTCAGAGTAAGAATAACAAAAGAGAGAAGGGGAAGAGATTTCAGAGTGTAACAATGTATTTTAAGTCCATTATACATGCTAGATGTAGTGCCCTGAAGCAGCAGCTCGACATAGATAATTATGTTTTGCTAGAACAGCAAATAAATAATCAAATTTGTAAATAAAACAAAACCAGAAGCAAATAGAACTTCACATTCTAAATGGCATTCTCAGATCAATTTTTACTTTAAAATATGCAGAGTTCTCACTAAGGCTGTGAACAGAGATGGTTCTGCAATACAACAAGCAAGTAAGTTAACTTAAAACAGATTAAACATGGGTTAAAGGAAATAAAAACCTGACACAATGTATTCATGTACTAGTCCAGTAAAATAAAATCCCAAAGTGATATTGATTATGAGCCATGAGAAATGAAACTGAACATCATGACATTATTGGATGTGTAAAAAAGCATCATCTCTCATTTAAAGTTAGCTCACAATAATTCAGGTAAATATCTGAAACTGATTTAATGCTCAGAGTTAAGAAGCTTCAATTTCTCCAGAGCTCAGTTTTATCACAGTTTTTTCCACAAGTTCCCTTACTTATAAATACTTAAAATCTTTTCAGATATTTCACAGTCTCATTGATACAGAAGAGATAACCAAGTCTTCCAAAGTTTCTAAGACCTTGGAAGATGCCCAAGTCTACGTATCCTGCTTCGGTGTGCAGACAAAACAAGTAAGTAACAAATAGGACTGTACAAGATATTGTTGCTAGTTTTGTGAGTTAGGCACCTACGGTGTTAGGTGGTGATGAACTCCTAGTGCTCTATTCCCTCCTTCAGGCTTCACTGCCTGTGTGCCTCATATGGCTCCCTAGTGAAAAAACATATTCTAGCTCAGTGTTCTTACCTATGTTTGACCATCTGCTTGAAGCTGAAAATCAAAGGTGGGGAAGAAGGACTATGACTGGTTTTATCCAGCCAAATAATGTCTTTCCAGCCATAGCCAACATACTTCGAGTCCACAGCTGGTTTCATCAGCAGACACTACTTTCTAGGTACAACCTACTTGTACTGGAAGAAAATGACCTTTTATCATTTTACAGCAAGTGCTGTACATTAAGTTCTGTCCTTCCCAAAATATTTGCTTTATTTTGATATGTATATATTTGCATGTACTTATATAGCATACGCATACAGACACCTGTGTATCTCACTGACAGCCTGTTCACTCTGCACCAGAGCCAACCAGCAGTAAGTGAAAAATCAGAAAATAAAGGTAGCTAGTAGCAGGCTGCTACTACTGCTATTTTCTCCTGGTTCCTCTCCCTCCTAGCACATTTCTCACACCCAGGCAGAAGCATACAGCCAACTGGGTAAATTGCATGGCTGGTGACAGCTCAACCGTGGCCTCCTTCTCCTCAAGGACCTCTGTCTTCTAGTCACAGGCTTATCATGTTGTGGAACCAGCTTGAAAAGTGTATTTAGAACCAGCTATAAGATTTTAGAACCAGCTAGAATTTTACCCCAAATGGATTTCTGTCTCTACAGGGTAAACCAGAAAGTCTTAACTACCAATTCTCAGGAGCTTAGCTGTATGCTATTTGGAATAAAATTTGCTAGAACACACACTTGGCAATACTCTTTTAACACTTCCCCTGTTGTTAAGGTTACACATTGCTCTCAGTGTGAGGAACAGAATCAAAGAATCTGCTATTCTAAAATCCTTTCCCCATTTCATAATCAGACATATAGTGAAGGGACACATCACAGTTCACTTCCACTGCAGTAGCCTGGCACCTCTTATTTATGATAGCATTTTCTTTTGTAGTTCCGGATCAAAATTCTGTAGGAGTTATTTCCTTGTCTTTGTTGATGATCATGTGGAAGAAAATAGTGTAAGATGGTAAAATGAAGTACTTGCCCAATACATGAAACAATTAAAATTCTGATTGTTCTTTAAAGCTTTGGAATATTTAAGTATTAAAAGATACAAAGAGCTCCTCAGAAAGTCTAGGACTGTTTATGAAAAAAAAAAGCCATATTGAGTTAAACCCAAGGATCAACTGGCTTTTTAAATATACTTTACTTAGCCTAAAATTGATGCCAAATTCTTTCAGTTTGACACAAGTGATTTTAAAAGGTACTACAAAATTCACACTCCGCACTACATGCTCCTAAGTGGGCAGTGAACTGTTCATCAATTAGCTGTTCCCACATCAGACTTCACAAGAGTGAGTATTTAAGAGACTATCAAGACCATTACAATTTCCAGTTACTCTGAGTTTGTTCTCGGTGTGATGTTCCTATTTCACAATTTTAAACAGAACAAAAATATTACCTTACATTATTTTAAAGAGGAATGTGACTTCATTACAGTTTTAGCCTGCCTAATTCCCCTCTTTCCCAAGCTGTTTTGATCTCTTAGTCAAAAAGATTCAGATTAGATTTTTTTAAACTTACCATATCATTGGGCAGATGTTAATTAACATGAAATATTCATCTTGTTTCAGATGATGGGTAAGCAGAGTAACAAAATTTTAATGTTAAAAAGAGGAAAGGAAAAGCATATGCCATATAAATAATGCATGAAAAATGGCAAACTTGTTTTTCTACCTGTTACTCTGTTACTAATACAAAGACTGCTGCAGGCATTTCTTTTTTTTTTACCCAAACATATAAAACCACAATATATTAAGGTATGTGTGTCTGCGACTGATCTTTCATAGGGCCTTGTAAGGCTTATATACAACAGCTTTTCATACTTCAACTGCAGGAGTGTTAAACAAGTGACTTGTAAATCTTAGACAAGTCAGGTGCAAGAAAGTTAAGTTACAATACAGCCACAAGCCTGAACTTGCCCTGGCTGGCTTTAGGCAGATTAGTTCAGGAAGATCATACAACAGAGCTGATCTCTGGTTTTCGGCAGGACTGGAGCAAACAAATCACACTAAACAGCAAAACCTGAAGTTGGCAGTGGGTTTCGTGTATTGGAGAGGAGAAATATTTAAGTTATCCTTATGAGTGTTACATGAAACTCAATAAAATGCAAGGAATCACTGCAACTTTTATTACAGCATTTTGGAACTGCCAGCAAGTTTAACAGTCTGAGCAGTGTCTAAAAGGAAAAAAATATCCACGCTCAAACCAAGCCAGAAGCTTTGACAAAATCTGTCTCAGCAGTCCAAGACAAGTGGGTTTGGTTCCCCCCTTGCATTCATGACATCTACAACTGATACTGGATTTTTATTGTTGCGAAGTAACTGCTGAGGAAGTGCTGACTGCACATACAAAATATAGTTAGAACTTGAGTTAAGGCACCTATAAGCTAGTTACAGATATGATGTAATTTGCTTTGCAATGTTATAATTTACATTCCATTTTCCATCTGTTTCTCTCACTGATAAGACAACTCAGTGTACTTTCTCCCCACAGGCTCTCAGGCCTGTTTCTTTCCCAACAGATATACCTGGGAGTGGAGGTAGAGAAAAACTACGATTGCTAAGCATGAGCTGAGAGAAGGGCCTCCTGCCTGCAGGACTACCTCCTGTAGTGCCCCCACCACCTTAGGCCTGTGCTACCTGTGGGTGAGTTTGAAGAGCTATGGCAAACACAAACCTCCCGTGCACATAGAATGCCAGTGCTCACATTTCCAAATTACTCTTTTTTTAGACATACACTACCCACAATCTAGAAGACATTGTATGTACACCTCAGGCAAGGTCAGGGCATCCTTTCCAAGGTTTCCACTGCAAGATGACAGATGTCTTCACTATCTATGAGATTGAAATATGACCAATTATCTAGAATCTGATCTGAAAAATAACTGGAAAAATATTACTGAAGTCTTATGAGTATCTGTTGTCTTTTCTTTCCCTGGTGCTACTGGAGTTGTTCCTAAAAGAAGAGCCTTGCTTATTTTCATATTCTGTTTCTCCTGTCAGCCATTTCTAGAACCAGAAAATTTGCAGCTTATCTGGAAGTCTTCATAACAGGAGTTACAACAACATGATTGTTTCCAGAACAAACTTTTGTTTGGGGTAGTCCTATCAGAACAAGCTGCAATATCCATTTTTAAGCATTTTAAGCATATATTTTATGTTCAGCAACAAGCCCACCTCTTGTTTACTCCATCTTTTGGTAAGATCATTCCCATTTTATATTTTAGCAGGGAAAGATTATAGAACTTAACAAGAACCAGAAGCCCTTAAGCTAACAACTGTTTGTTCAGCTTCACTGTGTGATACTGCCTCATCACACTCATTGTCCCAGACATGTTTTGCAGCAACCTTTCTCGCTGATTTATTGCTTTGTAATTTCTGTTCCTTTTCAAATTATAGTTCTGTATACTAACGTGGTGAGGGGTGTCTCTTGCCTTTCTTTTTGGTCTGTTAATAACACAGTGCCACGTATTCCTCACCGTTCACAACACTGGCTTGCAGGAGCTTTCGCCAGGCCATTGGCAGGACACATGCTTATGAATATCAGCATAGTTAAATTGATTTTTAAATCGGTGACTATATACAGCTTCCAATAGCTCTGCAATAGATGCTCAGGAAAATTATTAAATGTAGAGTTAAGTTGTTCATATTTAAGAATCTAAGACCGAAGTTTCTGCCAGCAGACTTTTATCAAATGTTTACATGCAGAATACCAAACTTCATACCCACAACTGTGACTCTAGAGAGAAAAAAAGTCAGTGTGATTTTTGGCTTGCTTTAACCTTATAAATGACCTTGAAAAGTAGATCTATAAATAGCAGGAAGTTTCCACTAATCCAGTTACTGTTTTCATCAGTAAAAATGTATCTATGAAGGCTGGCTCATCTTCCAAGGAAAAGCTGGCCTGATTCTAGCTACTTAAACTGCAGCCTCTAAGCTGGTTTCCCAGAAGTTTCCATCAGATGAAGTGCTAAAGGGGTTCTGTAGTTGCTGGCACACTTCACTTCTCCCTCTAGCCAACAGAATCTATTCCAAAAGCAGAACATTTATACTATAGAAGAGAGAGCACTGCTGCACTAAGTACCAGGAGACAAGATGTCAGATCTCTTTTTTCTTTAGTTTAAATGAGCCTGTGAAGGGAAGGGTGCAAGGTGTCATCTTTCTAACACAAGTGAGATAGGATTCCAGCTGAAAGGGTCAATTTATATGCTAAAGTAAGCCAACAACTCCACCTCCCCCCTACCTCCCCTTTATCTTTTAATTGAAGTGCAAGTAGCTACATTCACCTTAAACAATGGACTTTTCTCTTTTTCTGCTTGGCTTTGTCAATAGTGAGAGTGACAAGTACTGTACGGCAGAAGTAGCAAGAGAGTGCTATACCTTTGGAAAGCACCTGCTCAAGTAACAATTTTCCTTATCAATGGGGAAGAAAATCGTTTTGAATGACAAATACTTGAAGGAGAGTGTTTTAAAAAGACAGGTATCACCTTAGTCTGGTCAGAAACTGTTCAGCAAGGAGATGTATTCTTTGTAGCAAAAGAATTTTCCAATTCAGTTGCAAAAATTTTTCAGAGTTGGCCACTTAAAGATCAGTTTCTGACAGAAAATCTCCCATTTCTGCAAATAGAGATGAGGAGAGAGAACAGTCCACAGTGCTTCTCTTAGTTGCAAATGTAAAATGAACTGGTTATCGCTTGAAAAAAGAACCCAAACAGATAGAACTCTATAGATTGAACTTCACGCAACTGATTACATTAAGCATTAAATTTACGTTATTATCAAATTGCTAATTGTTAGTTTGCTTTTTAAAAAAGGCTAAGAAACAGTTAGAAAGTGTCTCCATGATCCTATTAGAAGTTATGCAAGAGTTCTAACTTACCAGCTTACTCACACGGATTCATAAGAAATGCTAACTTTGCAGGCCTAGTCACTAACCCTTAGCTTATTCTCTTACCTCACTGATGGTTTATCAACCTTGATTCTCAAAGTACTATGCAGTTATCCCAGGAACTACAGACATTTGGCTAACTGCAGGGAAGTATAAGGGATCTCAGAAAAGAAAATGTGCATATAGAGAACCTCCAGTCCTGGTTATCCATATAGTACTACTATAGTTACAGGATCACTATGGATATTTACTGTGTCACTTCACAATAGAGATTTTTGCATTTGACAAAGCATGACAAAACTGTGGAGACCTTTACAATTACACCACTTTGTGAGCAAACCTGCATTTCACAACGTGGTCAGAATGTCTTTTAGAGCTGAAGAACTGTCCTTTCTTCTGTGCAGGAGAGGAACATCCAGTTCAGGGCTCATCCCCTGGCAGCAAATTTACACTTACACTGTGCACCGCTAGAAGTTTCTGGTTTTTTTATACCCACCTCTCCCTGTCTTGCGACTACCCCAAGACAGAGTAATCTTTTAGTCCAACACATGCTTCTTTAGGTTACTTCTAGTGGTTTTTAAACAGAAAATTTCTCCTGAAAAGAACACAATTTTTTCCCACATTCTTAAATTCCAGACTGCAGAGGAGCATAAGCATTTGCATACCTGTTTCCAGGTAAGTTTGAAAGGAATGAGACTATGAAAAACATTAAGCCTAGATCAGAGTAACCTTTAAACAAATTACCAGTCTTGGTTAGATTAGGGAAGAGATTTTGTCTTCTCTGATTTTCCTTTGAACGTGCTGAACTTGCACTTTCGTTCCATTTGGCAAAACCACCCAATGTGATATTCTTACAATTTGACTTTTTATATTTTGACAAGCAATGAATAATATACACTGAGTAGTTCTTGAGCAATAAGCTGTACGTACAGGCCTACAATATAACTGTGGTGACTGCTATAGATACAGTTGCCACAAAACAAACTGGGACTTTACACCCACAATATAATGAGCTGTAACTACAATCACTGGCAGGTGTTAAAGGGGATAGTTGGGAGGATATGAGAAGTACTATTCACTGAGTGAGCAAGAAATAACTTCCTGATTCCTTGAATAAGTGAAGGCAGCAAAGCCAATGTTCCTAGAAGAGACTTTATTACAATTGTAGCTACTAAAAATCAGTACAACAAAGCCTCACAGACCCATAGTTTGGGCAAGAGGAAAATAGATTAGCAACACAAAATGGAAGTTACTATTTTAACACTGTATCAGTCGTATAGGATCTACATGAAATTACTGAACCCCCAAATTTTACCATGCTCATGTGGTACGCTGGAATCTGAATAGTATGAAATGTTATCATTTTTATACATAGTTTCTTGTTTCCTGTCCTTTCTTCCTAGTGGGATTTACAAAAGGTGTCTAGGAAAGAAAGATATGCAAATTCCATATTGCAGAATAACCTGAACCACATGAATTCAGGTTATGTTTTTCAATGCTCATAGCCAAGTCTGAGGGACTATAAGCTTACAAATTTAGGGAAATACAAAAAACTAGAAGGAATGTTGACCTAAATCAACTTATCCCTTATTCATAAGGATATTATGAATGCAGTATATTCTTCTACTTCCTCAGTTTACATTAAGTTATTCTGTATTAAAATGATTCAGAGACCTTCAACCAGACTTGAAAGATACAGATACTTCATACAAAAGCTCCAAATCAGCTGGAATATCCAGATTTCCATTAAATTCTCATTTCCTTCTTTTGCTCCAATCTCATACCACAGAGGAAAAGCACTTTCTGATATTTCTGCTTGATTTTTTGCCCCACTACTTCTTTTCCCTTTATGCATTTTACCCTCTTCTTTCTCCCGTTTCTTTTCTATTTATGTTTCTATCCTGCTATGGAGGTTGGTATCCATTTTACTGTTCCATTACCGGAAGACCATGTTATGCATTTCCTTATGAGAAGGAAGGATTGACTGTGTTTTTGATACAAATCTTTGCAGCACACTTGGCAGTAAATACACTCCAGGTCACCCAGCAGGTTTGGGTTTGAACTGCAAGGTTACACTGCGACGTGCTCGTAAAGATCCTCCATAAATTCTAAAGAATGTTGGGTTTAGCCATCTGAGCCTTGTAGTCTTTTTGTAATGAAGTGTAAGAACCTTAATTCAATACGACTGAATTTAAAATAATATATTTCATTTGTCACTGCTAAAGGTGAAGTTGCTACAGGGAAGATCTGAAACCTGGTTCCTGCCTATTTCCCCTGTTCATTATTCAGAATGCTAATTTTACTATAAGCTGTATCTGCCAAAGTTACAGCTTCATACACTAGCTATCAGAGAAAAGGAAAAGGGGAAAATCTTGTTCTAACACCTTTTTGCATTCAAAAAGTACCTGATGGGCAAAACATAGAGCTAATAGAGGAGCTATGTACATTTAAAATAAGTTAAAGAAAATTACTTGGCAGCTATGCTTTGCCACCATTTCTGCTGTAGATAATACAGCACTATGGATTTCAGACTACCATGAAGTCTTGCCATCCATAAGCCAAATTGTCTTGATGGTGGTTACATTGGTAAGCCATGGAGCAGGGGGCTCATTTGTTTTTAAACAGATTTGTTTCAAGCATTAGTTTAAATGTTGCAATTTTTTGTTACTGAAATGAAAACATTTACATTTTCAGGTTGTCCGAAGACATAAAGGCTGAAAGTCCACATCAGATCACAGTACCTCAATTTGTCCTCAAATATTAAAGCATTCTCAAATGGTTTAAACTTTGACACTGTTGGTTTATCTAATTCATTGGGAAGAGCCCGGATAATGTCTTAAGTACTAAAAAACCCTATAATGATCTCCTACCGACATCTGTGGGAATCTTGCTATTGGTTTCAGTTAATACAGGATGCAGGAAGAGGCCTTACAATTTTAAGCAAGGGAAAAGTAAAAAGTTACAGAAATGTTCCAGATAGCATACACACATAAAGATACTGAAATTGCTCCTCTACTTCACTGCCAGTCACCTTTAGTCTGCAGTTTTCTAGAACAAGCTACTGTGTCAGCTCACGTGATGCTTGGGAGAACACAGTACAGAAAAGCAGCTCACAGGCATATCACAAAGCTTAACTGATGGCTACTGATCTCTTTTTTGGCAAAGGTAGTGTAAGTATTATGCATTATGGACCTGCTAGTGGTCAATAACGTCTTATGGCAAGTCTAAAGAAACTCACAGAAGAAATCACTCCACAGTGGGCTGCACCTACAGGAACTCCACTGGGGTTAACAGGGTCCACAAGTGAGCAAAACCACAGTAAGGTTTGATCTAGTCTTTTATGCATCTGGCACTGCTTAGCATGGATCCAAGTATTTTTAAATACTACAGTGTGCAGTAAATTCTCTTTTCCTTTTAAGCAGAGATACTTTAGAGCCATCTGGGGTGTATCACTTTTCTTTGCTAAATAGTTCAGTATTGTAGCCCAGCTTCAGAACTACGGTGACTTTTTCAGGAAAATGCAAATGATCTCTCACAGACTCCTAACCACCTTATCCTGCCTTTTCCAATGCTCATCGCCTTTCCTTATCGCTAATTTAAGTATTCTGTCAGAGAGTATGTGCTGGAAGAAATCCAGAGCTGCTGTTTTCCTTAAGAAGAAAATATTTTTCTGCAGTAGTACCAGTTTAAGATGGACAGAAAGCAGTGGTAGAGGCCTGACCCTGAAGAAGGCCACACTTTCCCAATACAGTATATCTAAAAAAGGTTTTATAATTGCAGGGAAGAATTCCTAGCTAAATAATAAAAAAAAGTATCTTTTCAATCACAATTCTGTATGGTCCCCAATGATAAGGAGACCTGGTTATTTTCAGAATTCAGCTCAAAATAACCCAATGATAATATTTGCAAAGAAGCAGACAATATCCCGCAGTCATATGAAGCTCCATAAATAGACTAATCTGACCAACTTGCTTGATGGCAAAAATTGTTATTATGCGTTTGTTGGTATTTTTATAATACTCTGCACTGTTATTACTTTTCACTTGCTCATACTTCTGCTGTTCTATAGTTTGAAACCAGCAGCTCTGCTTTCTGTAAACAGCCTGCAAAGCAAATACAGCAAGTGACTGCGTTAGGACTGTTTGCTTTGTACTGTTTGCTGTTCTGCCGCTCCCGATTTTGAACACACAATGTTAACACTCACACAAAAGTGGTTTCAGCACAGATGTTAAAAATGTGTGCAGGCACAGAGAAACCACTGCTCAAGAAGAGTCTTCCCTCAGTTCCGCTTCAGCAGAATCATTAGAAGAAACATTTAGTAAAAACATCCTTTTTAATCAGCTGAATTAACCTGCTTGTGTGAGTTACAGGAGCAGATGTGTGTGACATCACTGACACTCCTGCGTTGCCCATAATGAAAAGCTCAGACACAAGACACTTTATCAAGGTATTTTTGTCAAAGAGCAAACAAAGGCTTTAAACAAACGTTTCCTCATTACAGCATAGTTCTTGCTTCTTTCTTTTGTAGTGATGTTAGAGAACCTTTTGTCAGAAACATTATAAATACTTTGATGACAATTTCACTTTCATAGATTGAGCAGTATCATGTCAACACTAGCCAGAGGAGTACAACATGAAGCGCTGATGACCATCTTCCAAAAATCCAGAAATTGTTTTCAGGAAAGTAGAGAACTTGGATTAATTTTACATTACTGTAAATGTACATCTTTGACTTTACAGTTTCTCTTTCAACAGCTCAACTAGAAAATAAATATAATGCATCTGAGAACTTTCAGTGATATACTTGATGAAAACCAGTGAAGTAGAACTAAACTCATCCAGAAAATTGTTTTAGTTTAGAACTGCTGTCATACAGTAGGGACTCCTCATACCAGTATTCTGTAGCTGAAGTATCTTAACATTCATCTTTGTACTACAAAGCAAACTACACATTTTCCCATAGGTATTAATTTATTATAAAATTACGTGAACTTAAAAATTAGATGCTTTTAAATGCATAGGCACAAATGTAGAGAAAAAAAAAAAAGTCATTCTTGTCACAACATAAGTGTCTTGAGAAATAATATACCTCAGAGGAATCTAATCCCTCCCATCTATGTGTCACATAAGAGAGAGACATTTTTACTGATCCTTCTCTACTTCACATCAGCGCTGTGAAGTACCAGCAGGAAAACAAAAGTAATGGTTATATTTTAAACACTTTAAAGTGATTTTAAAAAAATGCAATTTCACTTACCTAATTCTTTAGAAACTGGAGAATCAGCTGATATATCCCCAATCTTTGCAAGGCTATCATAATATGCTCTTCCAGCCACTACCATAGCTTGGGGGTGGAGGGGAAAAAACCATGAAAGAGCGTTAAAAGTCAAAGTCAAAATATTTTCCATTATCCTTACTTTATGCTTCTATAAAATCTTGTAATCCAGGGCACACAGTAAGAGAGGGGTATATAGCAATAAGGAAATTCTGCTACTAGAAAAAGTTCCATGAGTCGCTGAGCTACATGCTGATTTGTGAAACCAGGTAACAAAGACAGAAGACCAGACTACATGAAGTTTCCACCTGCTATTTAGCTCCAACTTTCACTCATATCCAGAAGAACTGAGCACCCACTGGGTAGGTTTAGCCATAAGCCATTGGTCAGGACATAACAAAGTTACTTGGTACAGATAAAACTGCAGGGAAAAAAACAGAAATGCAGTCCCAAACTTCCTAGAAATGCCAACGTCTCTGCCTTGTACTGAGCAGCCAGGTCACATACCTGAGAAATGGCCACTGGCTATGAGACAAGGGACCTACAGTTGCCAGAAGGAGACAGGGAGCCCTTCAAAATCATTTGTTGTTTAAGTTAGATGAAAGACTAACTTGCTTAAAAAAAGCTGTGATGGAATGCAGTTGCTAGGTGTAACAGATTTAAAATAATGGTGAAATGTGAAAGGTTGGATAAAGTTACTCGTAAAAATTACCATTTTGGATAACACTGTACAGCCATCATCTGTCATCAATTACAAGTTCTTGTCAGAACAATATATTGCAATAACAGGAGTCTATATATAGACACTAACTTTTCCACTTTCCAGAAATTTTAGGCCTTAAAAGTTAAAACTTCAAAAATTAAGTCTCTGAAAGATGATGTTCAGGTTATGGAGATAATCTATTTGGTATTTTTTTCTCAATTTTTAATGTACCATCAATTATACAATCATTATAAACTACATTGTTCAGCAATATAGTAAGCTAAAATGGTCGAAGATCTCTGGTTTCTTGGACAGACATGAAAAACTAGCACTGATACATACAATTTCTGCACAGAGTTATTTTGACAGTCTAGGAACGTGCCTAATTTTGTCTTCATTACTGAACTCTGGATGGCAGCAAAAATCAGTATTCCAAGTACTTTAAGCGACAACAACCTCAGGCAACAGGTGTATATATAGTTTAAGTAGAAATCTAAAGGCTTAACGTTCCAACCAAACAGACCCTAGTTAACACTTGGATGCTCCTCTTTTTATCCCTTCAGGACAGTTCCCCCTCCTTTTATGCTTTATAGTTGGGGTTTAACAATTTCAGTTTTACAGGAACTAATAAGCTCTTCTTATATATCACTAAGGTTTCAGTTACTCTCAGTTAATCATTTCCTGGTTATAGCTATTTTAGCAGCAAAGCCAGTTGTGCTGGAATGAACAGGGAAACATCAGCATTCAAACTGCAAGGAGGCCAGTAGTGAGAAACATTTTATGTATGTAGTAGATCTGCAGTTGGTGCCTCGCATCTGCACCATATTTAGAACTGATCTACACAAAGAAATCGCAAGGACAAACTAGCAAGTACATTTTCAACCTGAAGTAGAAGCCAAGGAGGACTCTCACTGCTGACTTTAGAATACTTTTTTTTCTGAGAGGAACATACTTGGCAATTGCCAACTAGAGTATTTTAGGTTTGTATTTTGTGATTTTTACTAGCAAAGGCGACAACTTTGGTTACCTAACTATATTCACTGAGAAACCTGAAACTCTTCCAGATGAAACAATGACTGTTTTTCAGGCTTTACTGCATTAAACAAGAATAATTTCTAAGCCATGTCTCACAGGTGCTCTATATTCAAACTTTATCCATAGAAAAATAGTACTGGTGCCACTGATGGAACGAACAATATGCCACCCATATGCAAAGATTGTATGCCATTCTAACTCCTCCTACCTAACATTTTCTGAAGATAGCCCCAAGTCAATCTTTTGTCTCAATACAGGCACTAAACCAGGAACAAAAATGTATGATTTCTCCTGTGCCAATCAAGCTAAATCAAGAACTCCACTTGGACAGTCTCTTCACCAGCTCTATGGCTAATAAACAACTTCGGCAGAAGAGAAGGTTTGACCTTTTATGTTCAAGATGTATAAAAATACATGATAAATCTATCAGAAGGTCTTGTAAGTGTAACGTTGTCAGCCTACTCTGACTTGTTTGGAAATCTGCATAGTATTTGTTTAGCAACAGAGTATTTACTGCTTGTTACAGACCTATTTATACCACTCAGAACTGATGGAGAAAAGATTAACAATTTATGAGTCCAAAGATGACTTTAATGTAGTTTCTCAACAGTTGATGCAACATTGTAAACATTTATTCACTTGAAAATAAGCATTCATGCTAGATATGCTTTATCAGCCAGCCTCTTAAATCAGCCTCTTAAAAGACAGACTTGCTACACCACCATTTCCATCAGCTTCTCCAGTGCTGCTGTGCACAGTTATGTTGTGACTTATGGATGACAAGCTGAATTAAAAGAGAAGCAGCACAATGTAACTTATCAACAGTAAATTATGTGAAAAGCAGAACTCTCAGAAACTGGTATAAACATTTTTCAGTCAATCATGGAAATACTTGTTATTACTTCTGGTACTACGTATAATCCCTAAGGTTAGGTGTTAGGTAACCACAGTGTTATTCCATCAGGTTAGGCATTACTGCATGTAAGTCAGCATTTCCCTCTTTTTTCATCTTCAGCAGGTTTTAGTTTCATCTTGTTCTCAAGCCTGGTCTAAAATTTGCATGAAGAGAGATTTCAATGTCTATTTGGCTATGCAGTACTTCTGCAGTATCACATTTCTCAGAGTACTAGATTACACATAGGGAAAAGATATGCCACAGACTTGAATGAGGCAAAATTAGAGAGATTTTACATCGCTTTAATATGGTATCAAGCAGTTCAACAGGTCTGCAGAGGTGAAATGGAGCAAGCTCTAACAGGTCCTACAATATGAGCTTTGGGAATCCAGGGCCCGGTCCTTGAAACCCATTCTTAGGCACGCAGCTTCTGTAAAGTCAATAATGGAAGTAAACATCCATGTTACAAGAAGTTTGAGAGCCTGGGTCCTTGGATTCAAATTTATTAATTCTGATTTTGACTCCATTAAAAAGATACAATCAGATTTAGTATGGACAAGGAAAAAAATAATTAACCCACTCCTGCAACTCTTACTCATTCAAGTTGTTCTGTTCACAGGATTGCTTAGGTAGTGATGTGTATAGGAGAGCGGAAAGAGCTCTCGGAATGTGAAATAGCTTAGAAAGATATTTCCAGAGAAAAACAGAAAACAACTAATTTACATAACTTGGTTTTTTTCCCCTTTTATATTATTCTAATATGTGTTACTTACACTTGATGTTCAGTTTATTTTGCAGTAGCTCTGTGCTTAAGTGTTTGGGATGCACCAGCTGCAGGGCAGTTAGAAAACCCTACGTGGAGCAGGTACGTATGTATTTGTGCTTTTTGGGGTTTTTTTCCTAATTAAACACATCCAAAGTTCAACTCAGAAATTAAGCTTATGCACAACCCTCATATCCAATATGCATATTTCAATGAAATAAATATAATTTTAAAGTTAGCACCTAGAAGACTTACCGTTAACAGCTTTTTCATAGTTCTTTCCCAGATTTATTAAATTCCTCAGTCCTGGATTGAACTGCTCCATAACATTCTAGGGAACAGAAAAGAAGATTTGTGTTATAACCAAGGCTGTTCAACAGTGGATTGAAGTATTTATCTCAGTGTCACTTAGGTCTGTTTTAGGTTTCGTATGTACAGCGTACATCAGAATGGTCTGCGGATGGGTGAAAAATAGAAGACTTGGGAGGAAGAGGAAAGCAAAAGATGGAAGGGAGAAGAACTGAGCAGTTAGGATCAACAAACAGGTAAAAAGAATCTGGCTGTTCATAATACAAAGAGATGTCAAGTATGTGATCAAAGCTTGCAAGATCCTTCTCTTGTGGTAAGGAGGTAGCATAAAAGGGGGGGAACTGTCCTGAAGGGATAAAAGTGAGAGAAAAACCTCTACCCACTAACTGTTTTATGAAGTCAGACAGTAACAAGAACCTTGATTTGAGTTCTTTTTATGCCCCTGCTCTGAGCTGAAAAAAACCCCTATAATGCTGGGAAAAGGAAAAAAAAAAAACAAAACCAAAAGAAATTCACCAGGTAATTGATCATGACAGACAAGTGCTTTATTTATCTTTTCTAAATTACAGATTAAGGGAAATCAGGAAGGTTTTTTTGTTTGTTTGAAAATGATATATTTCCTTGTGCAAAGCTGTGGTCCTTCCAGCAAGAAAATGATGCACTTATTTGAATAGGAGAAAAAAAGTCCACTGCAGCTGCTTTGGCTGTTAAATACAGTTATTGGCTGAAACAGCCAGAATCTGAAATCCAGCAGCTCCAAGCATGACTGCTCTCATACCTAGCAAATTCTGTGAATTGATGAAGTGGTAGAAATTGTGACTGGCAGTTTCACAGTGCAAGAAAATAGCTACACCATTAAATAGAAACATTTCAAATCTTTGCAAAAAGTAGAAAATAAGTTAAGCCATGATGCATGAATTCAAATTTGAACTTGCCCAGAGTTGGGGGTGATGAAGACAGAAACAGAAGCTTTTTTTCACCCAAAAAAGAAAATCACTCACAAAGTCTGAGTTGTCCCTGCTGATAGGAAAGGTTTAGTTCCCTTACTTCTGGTCAGAAACAGAAACTCTCCCCCAAATCAGTATTCCAGAATTACTTTTATCTTGTTATTAGCACTGAAAAAGAGAAAAGCTGACATGCTGATACAAATGCAGTAGTTATTCATTCCTTGGAATCACACCCTTCAAGATGTCTCAGACACAGGTAGCATAAATAGCGGTATTCCAGAGTACTTGGATGTTGCAATTAACTTCTGAATGATGCTAAGTAAGTTTGAAGAAGAGCCTTCTGAGCTTCACTTACTTGGTGGTTTCTTGGTTTCTTCAGGTAGAATTGCTGTCTGAACTGAAGACACGGCACGTTTGTTTAACAAAACCTCCTTTTGCATGTATGTAAATAACTACCTTGAACAAGTATTCTAGAATTTGCCATATGTGCCTGGTCATTTAATAGTCAAGTAACTGCAATGTTCTAATCCTTTCTTTTCTCTCTTCCATACAAACTACAGTTTCATTTAACAGCAACTACTGAGTCTCAGGAACAATTTGGTAACGAGTATTTTGTATTACATTTATTTTCCCCAGAAGCTCTATATTTCCACAGAGGAAAAACTTTAATGTTTTTTTAGCTTCTAGACCTTGTTTTCCGAGAATCTTCCTAACAAAACTATACGTGTGACATTACACTGTAAAATTTCATTGTCATGAGATACCTGAAGACACCATTCTGCTATTCTATTTTATGACAGTATTTTTATGACACAACTCACATGTTTCTAGATACTGTTCACACAGCAGAACTTTCAAGTTCCAGGAATGCAAAACAGATGCCTTCTGTTTACAAGAAATACGAAGCACAGACAAGTGAAATAGTCTCCAGTTATTGTCTGTTATACTACTAACAGAATGAAAATATTTCTATTTAGTATGTACATGGATCCAGAAAGAACAGGAATATCATCATCACATTTGTCTCATTTTCAGATAAGGTCATTCAGACAGAACTTTATTATTATTATTCAAATATAGTGCTATACCTGAACTCCAGTCAATTTAAAAAGTGAAGAAAAGAATTAGCTCCAGATTCCACCAACTCTATTTTAGCAGTCATATTAAGTAAAAATAATATAGCCATTAAACACCTCCCCCCCCCCAACCCCTGTTAGGTTCTGATGGTGGTGTAGTATACATGACATCAAAAGCAGACACAGAACAAGAATACCTAGCCCCACTGCCTTTATTTGTACAAATTAAATGCAACTGGGATTTATTTCTGGTTTTACCATTAAACTCTTACCCACCCAAACATGATCACTGCAAACAAACTACCTAGTGTCCTCAGGCCCTTGATTTGTGTTAACTCACAAACCACATCCAGAAATCATTTGGGAAAGTGTGTTTCAGGTTGGGCCAACAACGCCAAAGGCTATTCTAACAGTATGGAATTTCAAGCTCTGGTGTCTGGGAACATCCCTCCTCCTGCCACGACTCTTTAATTTACTACTGTAAATGTTGCTGCTGTGCCTCTTCTGCCCTCCCTGCAGCTGAGGCAGTGCGACTGTGAGGCTTTTGTTCCAAGGGGTGTTTCTTCCTACTCCAACTTCTTGCCATTCCTTCCCAGAAGCGTACTAAAGATGATGTCTCTTGTCATACATGGAGCCAGTGAATCACAAGAAAAAAAAAAGAAAAAAGGGTGAATTAGGGTATTGTGTTAGAACATAGGGTCCTGTGTTCCAAGGATATGGAGAGGAAGAAGGTGTATATGATGTAGAAACCATGTGTATCCATGGCAGGTAAGAATCCCAGTGCCACCTTGAATTGCCATGTGACACTGAAAATAATTGTCTTGAAAGACAGCTCCTGTCCCTACTTACCCTGCTCCTCACAACAAGGACTTAGAGTAAAAACCTCACTGCTTCCTACCCAGAAATTCTAACAGTAACATGGCAGTTACTGGTCTCAAAATACTGATTTTGGAATGACTGTCTTAAGGATTCAGGGGTTAACATTCCAGTTTTCTTGCCATCTAATTCAGATTTCAAACAGAAAGCAAGGACTGCATCTCCATCATTAGTTGGTTTAGTTTAGGAGGAAGTGAATAAAACCCAACAAAAATGCCTTCAAAAACCTTCCCTCTCTGAAGCCAGCTCATATAGCTCCTTACTTTCTCTAGCTGATTCGATACTTACTGAGCATTCATGTATAGCAGCTATAGATCACATTGTGGAAACATAACAGTTCCACTGAAACACACCAAACTCTGAGGAAGAACTCCAGTCATCACATCTGCCCAACATATAGATAAAACTGCTCAAAAGTTGAAGAAACAATTTATAGGTCACTGCCTTTGGTAGCTGAAAGGCACACAACTAACGGATCTTTTCTCCATCAGACCAAGCAGCCTCTGGAAGCTTTTCAACCTTTACACTGCCACAGTGGTTGATTGTTAGCAGAAGCGTCTGCACCAGTGAACGCCCAAGAAGCAGTAAAAACCTTTGCAATGGAAATTCCCCTTTGGAATTTGCCTGGTTTAATGCAGGGTATGGTTAGCTCATCCTCACAGCACTACTTTCCTACTCAGAGTTTGTGTTTGATAGACTTAGCTCCTCCACTCCCACTCCTGCTGGGTCTCCAAGATGGTATAATGAAATAATTCTTAGATGATTTTCCTCTCTTCAACAATATAGAGAAGCATAAGCATAATATGTGTTTTTTCTTTCTAGATTCTCAAAGCAAAGAAAAACCTGGCTGTACTTCTAGTACTCTTTTTATATAGTTAACCATTGCTGCTGCCTTTGAAGTACTGCCCAAGAACATGTATCTAGAGCACATTTTCAAAAGAAAAACTGTCAATGGCAATACCCTCTTCAGAACTAAGTATAAATTTTATAATTGCCAAGACATTTCATATCAGTTAAAGTGATTGTAATATTTTGTTCGGCTTCAGAAGTTATAGGGGAAAAGAGCCACTCAAATCCATCTGCATAGCCATTTTTTTCATATGATGTCTTACAGTTGTACAGTTTCTCTTACTTGCAGTCTAAGGAAAAGGTAATGAAAATGAGTGGGACGGAACACCAGTGCAAAACTGCAAGTCAGACACTGCAGCCAGATCTCAAAAACAGCAGACAGGACAAAGAACTTCTGACCAAAACAACCATCAATATAAAATTATCAAAAGTCTCATAAAATATCACGGTCTTGTTAGGTGCCATGCTCTACAATGACATGGGAATAAAACTTTTATCTTAATCCAAATAGACATCACAAAGGAAAAAGAAAAGAAGCCTAGGAGAGACAATGGTTCACAAGACATCATTTGTCTGTGCAGTGAGGGACACACACTCGGCTTCCTAATTGCCAATGAAGTGTCCTATATTCTAGTGACATCCTACCTCACATGAACAGAATAATTTACCAGAAGAGAAGAGGAGGCACATGATCAGCTCCTACAGCTTTCTATTATTTAGGATGAATGGAAATAAAGGGAAACACTTTCAAAACACGCAACAGGAAACATCTTTTTATGTAGAGAATTTTAGAGTTGGCAAAAGTGACCTTGCAAGAAAACTCGTGAGATAAACCTGCTCTGGTCATTTGAGTCATTAATTCCTCATATAATCCGGTATAAGAGTTGCTACATGCCTTTCACCACATGAAGCCAATGTGAGTTAACCAGCCTGGTAGAAACGAGCTGACTGAAGCCTTGTATTTCCACTTGTTGTGTGTAGGTATTATATCTTCCGCAGTTCCTGATAATGATATAAACAACATTAATCTTCAAAACAAATGACATCCATTGTAAAAGTGCCTTCCTGTAAATGCTCAGCTTTGCTTTTTACTTAAAGACACACCTCACAGAACAATAGCTCAGCAGGTATGCGTACAACTAAACAATGCATAGACTCCCTGTAGCTTCAAGTTTACATCCTGCAGGCACTTTTGCAAGAGTGGATAACAATGTATTTGGGTGGAAATGTGAAACTATAGAACTGGCACTGAAAAAGTAGATCTTGATGTCTAATAGTACTCATATTATCATCAATGTATATATTTACAGCTAACTTTTGTATAGCTACTAATAATTTAAATTGTTATCCCTCAACTTTGAAAACAGTAAAATTAAGTTTTTGGAAAAAGTCTTCAGTGTCTATGTCTGAAAACCCACTTGAGAAGATCTGAAGAGCCATGTAGAAGGTAAATCATATTGTGCTCTATTGTACTTGGAGTGTTTTATACATTATTGCATTTCATTTCTTCCTTTAGCTTTCGAAATCCACAGTACAGTTTTCAGAAGGGTGTGATTAAGCTCTCAACCCATCTCATGTTAAGCTATCTCAGCTGTAAGTTAGCTTAATATCGTTTTAAAACAGGTTTAACAGAATGAAAAAGAAAAGATCAGGATGCCAGAGTTTATTCAAAAAGACTGATTCTTATGACTAACTATTAGTCACCTTGACAGAACATTTCTTGCTTAATACAGCAATTAATCACCCATCGGTGTGTTTTCAAATACAAACTCTTTCAGGTTATGAACATGCAATCCAGGACAGACTCTAAATAGGAATAACTCGAAGTAAGGTCAAGAGATAATTTGCACTAAGATAGAACTGGACTTTATACACAGATGAACTCCCAAAGGCTCCACTTCCCCAATGTCAGATTTACATTTCAGTGATGCAAAATAACAGCCTTACTGCAGCACGTGCTAGGACCACGAGTGAATTTTAATTTTGGTAAATAAGTCTGGTAGTTTAATCTCATTGCAAGTCTTTTTAAAAACAGAGGGACATGGATTTGGGACATGGAATTTGGGATTTTAAAATTAATTTATCAGATATATTTTCATGATAAAACAATATAGCCTACCAAAATAATCAATACTTACCCCTCAGGAGAACACAGCATTCCACTGAATAAAGGTTGTTTTGATGCACCCCGTTTTTTTTTTTTTGTAATTACACTTTGGTTGACAATCAAAATTTCTGGGTAAGATTTACCTGAATTAAATAAATCTTTAAAATCCAAGATTACCAACACCAGTGAATTACAGCTATCACCCTATTATCAAGTGCTCCGGAAACCTCAAACCACAGGAGCAATAAGGGAGCTGCCTGCCTAGCCCTTTGACCACATAGACAGAATGACAGGTCTTTAACTCAGTACTTTCCTGTTTTGTCCCCTTTCCCCTGCACTGCGTGTATCACAGTTGGATGCCAAATAGTTTTCCCCCACATACAGCAGACAAAATGAAGCTGTATGAGCTGCAATGACACACCAACATGTAACATCTTTCCTGGGGTTACCAATTGTATGAGGGAGTCATACAACGTCCCTCCAGAGCACACCACATGGCTGCAGCGAGTTCAAGGGCAGGGCAGTGTCATACCAGCGAACCCCTCAGCAGTTCCTTGGTAAAAGGGAGGCTGTGGCCCTCTTTAGTCATAGGCTTCCACACCCTTTAGCTTCATTTTGCACGTGCCATTCCTATCATGCATTAAAGTGATTCTTCAGGTATTACATAAAGAGTAAATGTCAGCCTTGATTTTTGTGTGTGCACATACATATATTTGTGGATTATGTTGTTTATTTAGTCAGGTTAACTAAAAAAAAAAAAATAAAATGTTGAGGTATTCACTTTCTTATGTTATTGCCGATGGAAAGGATGAACAAAGTAAAAATACAAGGTCATTACTTAGCTGCCTGATGACTTCTGTAAGTATATTTTGAAGCCTTGCATAACATGAGTTACTATGTATTGAATAAATCCAATGGATTAGCACTGTAAGAAAGGAAAAAAAAGAAAGCAGACTAGCATGGCATTCAATTTCATTCTCTATTATATTTCCAGGTCACCCAAATTTTTTTTTAAACTGTGTTTTTGAGAAGTCAGAAACCTGTGTTTGGTCCTGCAGCACACAGATGCCATCGCTACACCACACTGGTTTCCCCATACCAAGCCCTTCTTACTGGTAGGGGAAACACAAACACTGCTCCCGATTTTATCACTACCAGCAAGGCGTTTTAAGTGCTGGATTGCTAGGATGGCAAACAGTAAGAGCAGAAGTTCCATGTGCATTATTAAGCAAAGGAGAGCACACTCACCTTGCAGCTAAAGCACAGCACAAAGAGGCGTTCATTTGTTTTAGATGAGGGAGCTGTGATTAGTCACTGCAAATGCCAAATACAGAGTAGTGCTCCCTGCCCTTAAGAAGTGAAGGGCTATTTTCAAGATTTCAACTTTGATACAGAAATAACTTCTTTAAAGTAGACCAAGAATCCATTCTCTGCCTGAAGCAGCCTTTATACCTTATCTGGATAAAGTTTCAACTTTTAATGAAGGCACGGCAGGAGGGTTTCCAAGCCTGTGAGTGCAAGCTATGTGATGCAATGCACCAGATCGCTCAAAATACCCACATGGAAGACATTTCAGCACATTGTCAACATTAACTTTGGATTACTGGGTTTTTGATGGTAATTTCAGTCTTACGGAGCTCCTTGAATTAGTTAAAAACAAAAAAAAAAAAAACAACAAAAGGGTAAACTTTCTCAGGAAATAAGTACTGAAAAACCAGGAAGGTTGTTTATTTAGAGGTCTGTCATCCTTTAAAGCCTATTTTATATTATACCTGTTACATCACACAGGAGATTTTCTTCCCTCTCCTCTGTAAAGCTGTTTTAGCTACATTCTGGAAGTCAATAGACAGGGTAGGACATTCCTTTGTCGGCACAGCCCTGAACAGTCAACTTTGCACATTTCTCTTCTATGAGCCTATATTTACAAGACGTTCTTCTGAGAAAGATGAATTTATATTTGCTTATGGCCTTGCCATGAATGTAACTGATACCACAAATCACCAGACCGTTTTAAGATGACCTGCATCAAATATAGAGGACAAAATCTATAGGCAAGTAATCCTTTTTTTTTTTTTTTTCCCAGTAGTTTTGCATGAATTTGATATTTAAATCCAAAGAAAGTAACTAGCAAATGCATGACACCAATATAACTGGACCACTTGAAGGAGTAAAGTTACCTTAAGGGTTTTGGAGAACAACAAAACTAACAGCAAAATACTCCAGTAAATGCTTTCTGAGACCTTTAAATGGCAACATCTTAAAAAATATGAAAACATTCATTAGTAAATCAGTAAGATTTAACTGTAAAATAGAACAATCCCTCAGAAAGCTTTCCTTTGGGCTCAAAGCTGCGAACGCACTGCAGCTTTAAGTTCATTTGCATGATTAAATGCATTTGCAAATATAAGTGCTTTCTCTAGTACAACACACAGTACAGAATGAAGATTACAGATCCAACACTGCCATTGCTACTTTGCCAAAAGGATGGTTCTTAAGGGAACTTTGCCCAATTAGAATTGGTGTGTTTTGGAAGGGCTGAGTTTATAGAAAGTTTAATAAGCAGCTACTGCCCATATGCAAAATACTTTTAACCCTACAAATAGCGAGGCATTTTGTAAAGTTTACGTGTTCGCTGGCATAAACTGGACTACCCTCACCCATCGGTGCTATGAGGCAGTGCTAGGGCGTACCTTCAGAAATCTGATTATCAGCTCGGGACCCAGGCAAGCCACTGAAGTCAGCGCTAAGCTGTTTTTAGGCTCTGGCCCGTACGAAGAAACGGTTCAAGCAGAGGACCACAAGCACCAAGATCTCCAAACCACTTTATCATCAAAACACACTGCGGGCACTATGACTCGCTGGAGAACCTTGCCCGCAGTGAGAGAGAGAATCCAGCCTGAAAGCCCGCCTTGTCCGGAGCTGTCTCTCTTGGCTCTGCTGCCGAGGGCAGGACCAAACGGGGCGACGGGGGCCGAGTCTCCCACCCGGGCTCCTCCGGGATACTTAGGAGCGAGCACCGAGCCGCCTTTGACACACCGGGGCGGGCGAGAGCGCTCACAGGGAAAGGAAAGAGGAAAGAAAGAAGTTCGCTCCGCTCCTGCCTGAGGAGCCGAGGCCGCGCTGCACCCTCCCGCCGGCCCCCGCCTCAGCCGACACCGGAGCCGGCCAGCGGGGGCAAAGGTGGCCGCCGTGTCCCCGGCCAAGGCCGCGGCAGGCAGCCCCTCCCCGGCCCGTACTCACTTTGTAGGTACTCTCCGTCAGCTTGTTCACCTCCTCGGGGTTCCGGGACATGGTGACTGCGGGGAGGCGGCCGGTGAGAAGAGCTTCGTCCTCCGGAGAGCGCTTGGGCCCCAGCCCAGGGCAGCCGCCGCACACCGACCTCCTTCCTCCGCCGCTAACGAACTGTCAAAAACTTGTGGAACCAGCCGGGCAGGGCCGCCGGGGCGGGGCCTGCGGGGCCTCGGCCGCCTGACGCGGCAGGACTGGCTGGGCGGGCGGGGCCGGGATCGGGATCGCCTCACCTCGGTTCGCCTCAGCGGGAGGGGCGGCCGGATGGCTTCGTACCGCCTCTACCTGAGGTGTTGTCGCCACCGCCCGCTCCGTCTGCGGAGCCATCTCCTTCCCCGCTCCCTTCCCGGTAGCTCCGGCCCCGCGGAGAGTCCCGGAGGCGAAGAACAGCCGGGGCCCTGTGGAAGCCTCTTCAAGAGGCAGCAGTGCTTTGGGTGCCCAACGAAGTGGGAGGTAAATTCTTCCTCATAGCAATTAAGTGAGGATTCTATAAGGATTAATTGATTAATCTTGTTAGGATTAATTAAGGCAGTTCTAGTGGTGCTGGTGAGGTTGGGGTGGCTCCTGTTCTTCCTTCCACAGTAGCACCAGGTGAAGGAGAGGGAGGGGGTTTCCTCAGGGACTCTCAAGCAAGGGTTAAAGTGTCTTTTTCCTGAATCCTGGTCCAGTGCATCACCCGAGAATTCATGCTACACACTTAAGTTGAAGACTTCTTTTAAATATATACCAATAAAACAGTACCCCAGTAATCTTTACTGTGTGAATGAGTCATGAGGCCTTCATGGCGGGAGCAGGGTGAGGAAAGCTGGGATAAGCTATAAATTTTTGTGGACCATAAATTGTCCAGAGATTGTGAGATTAATTTAAAGTATGCTAGTTGGAATAGCTTTCTGATAATGTAATACCAGCGCTATCTTGTAGGACTTTGTGGGAATTTCATAATCTTGGGTATTTTAAAACTGAGAGGCAGTGCGAGGTATTGAGTGCGTGAGGCATAACCAACATCCTTACACGTTGGACATCCTTCTCATGGTTACTATCTCTCCCTCTGATTCCCACACTTTATTGCGGCAATAAAATCGTGGCAGGGAGGCAGCAAACACTGGACTTGGATCAGTACTGTAGATGTTGGACTCTGGTGTGGAAGGAGGTTGTTACTGAGTCTCAATAGCTGTAAAAATGTTTTCATTCAAGCACATGGAGCTGTTTACGCCTTTATAACTACAATTTTACCTTCTGGGAAAAAAGTGTGTAGTTGGAATGTTATCTTGAATACAAGCAAAATGCTGGGCAGAGAGGCAGTTTTTTGAGGCTTCATACTCCCAGGTAAAGTCTTTACAGAGTTCTGGTGTTTGTGGAATTAATTGCCTTTCTGTAATAATCCAATTTATAATGTTATCCTATAGGTCTAGTGAATTATTCTGGGCCTAAGTCTACAATATATGTTCCCACTAAACAGTGTTTGCTTATGTAAACAGTCCTCTTGAATGTGATACGGCTGTTTGCCTGAGAATGGGATGAAGAATTGTACTGTTTATTCCTGACTCTTTTAGTCTGAAGATCTGAAAATGCTGTTCCTGGGTACTACTGCTTTTGTGTTACCATATGCCAGTGTGGGAAAAGGATGTTCCTCCATAACAGGCATTCAAACTTGTGAGAGTAAGTACCCAAAGGAAGGTAGAAAAGGATTTTTCCTACTCCAAGTCCTGCTAAAGGAGCTGGGAGTGTATTGTATAGCAGGGAGTGTATTGTATAGCAGTGTATTATTCCTGTTAGGGGCAAAGCATTTGTCGTATTTCCTCTGAACAATGTGGAGTGCTTGCAGCTCACCTAGGATTCAGAGTGTTTGTTTCCAGTTGGCATGATTCAGTTCAGTCATAGTAATGGCAATGTAAGTAGTAATGAAATATGCATATCAGAAAGAAATAATGTGGGTAATTAATGTAGGTAGAATTGTTTAAAAATGTTATGATGCTTAATGTGGGGATGCTCAACATTTCAAAGTATACTTTTCTAAAAGCCTTTTTACTTTGTAAGCAGATGTAAATATTGCAAAGTTTTACTGAACTTCATATTCTTGTGTGTTCTTCTTGACCTTTGGTAGTTTCTGTAATCTTCATGTATATACAATTTTTAAAGAGTTTTTACATAATCTTTCATAAATTTTTTGTACTGTAGATTATTAAAAAAGAAAATTGACATTAAAAATACAATTGTGAAGTAGTGAATGGATAGGGGTAAGGAAACAAGGAAAAGGAGTTTTAAAGAGTGCCTAAGTGGAAAATGGAGCTAGCAAGGAAGAATCAATCCTTAATGTGACATAATGATTGCCTCTATTAATTCCTCTATTTACAGATTAAAATGCTCATAAATAGTTGAGGCAGTCAACAGCTGGAAAATACGAGGACCGACTTCTTTATTAAAGTGAAAGTATTAACACTGTTTTCTTCAAATTTCAGAAGTGAGCATTATAAATAATGATTTACAAACTCCTTAGGAGATCAGGTTGTGTGTTTATAATGGAAAAAAGCAACAACCAGTTTTATTGTTGAAATTAGATGCTGATATAAAAATGACAATGTGGAAAATATATTTAATGCTTTATTCATGTTTTACTTTGTCACCATAGTCTTGCATATTTTTTCCATATCTTGAGACTCTCACAAGTATATTAGGCATTTGGAAGCATTTTCTGTATTTTCTTTCTCTGTGGTGTTAGAAAGAGTTTATGTATCAATTAATAATAGCATTGCCCTGTTCTGGTGTAGTGCTGTGTTTTACTGTGTGATTGAAAACCTTGAAACTGGACAAGCAGATCCAGTTCTTAATTTACAAGTATCAAGACCTTTGCTATAAATCAACAATTTTCAAATGAGAAAACAAATCTGCTTGAGCTTGTAACAGATGCAAATATTTTGTTCCCTTAATAGGGGATTTTTGATCTTACGTTGTGTTAAGATTAGTGTTACGTTACTGACTTAGCTGGAATTAATCCTGATGTGTGCAAACAACATAAATTTACAATGGTTGAGTGAGATCTTATTTTTTGTAAGTTACTTCGAGATGCTTTTACATTTAAATGCATGTACTGTAGTCTTCTAGTATCATACCAACAGGTTGTGCCTGATCAGGACAGAATATTTAATAGCTTGCAAAACTGAAACCTTAATGAATACGTCTTTATGTTCTGTTGCCTGCTGTAAGCATTTGTAATAAACACACTAACATGAGATATATTATTTTTATTTAGAAATTTGTTTTATTGCATTCATCAGTAGCACTGAATTCTGGGTGCAGCAGCATTCGAGTACTCAGGGTTGTACTGTTGGGAATTGTTTCTTAGAAGCTCTAAAGAGCACTTGCTAACTTTGCTCTTGGAAGGAGTTCAAAATGGGAGTCTAGCTGTGAACACTAGTCATATATGCTGTCTGAACTGCTTGGAACTGAAATACATCTGATTACTTTTTATATGCTTACTTTTAACATATATTGCTTTGTTGGACAGAAAAGATGGAAAAGGAAATATTCTTACTTTGGTGATGAACTCGTCCTGTGGTATAATTATGTCTGTTGGCTATCTGTGTACTGCATCTCAAGCAATAACTGCATCTCAAGAATGATGCAGGTTAAAGGGATCCTGGCAGGTTAGTAGCTTACCTGGTAAGGTCTCCCATCAGAGTAGGGCTAATTTCAGCATTAGGTTGCTCAGGGTTTCATCCAGGTGAATTTCAGAAGTTCCCAGGAAGCAGAAGTTGAGGAACAGAACTGAAACAGTTTTATTCGCAGCAATCTGTAACTTGGCAAGTGATGAAAACATTCTACAATGTTACAAGAGACAGTAGTTATGTTTCATATGGGGCAATCCCCTGAGGTATGTTACTTGTCCAGCTGAGTTGCCTGTCCTTAACAGACATCCTCCATGTTGTGACTAGAGCTTTGGTATTAGCGTGTAACACATTGCCTGTTGAGAAAACAAAACTCCTTCCTCATTACCTGTCATTCTGCTGCCTCACATTACACTTTTCCTGATGTCAAACAGCAATACTTGTAGGCCTGTAATTATGCATAATCTCCAACAGACCCCCTTGATGATAGCAGATGAAAGGGATGACTTGGACTTTGGTGATGTAGGAGACGTTGCTTGCTCAGCGTAATATCCCAGGCAGGTGCAGAGGATTTTGATCATTCATCGCAAGGAATATGTATTAAGTAGGCAGAATAATATCAGTGAAGTGAAGCTTTGTAACCTTTGTGTACAAGTATCAGATGAAGGATCCTTGTAGGTGTGTTTGATAATTCACCACCGAGCACCCTTTCCAGAATTAAAGTCTCCCTCTAAGCAGTCTTAGTGTGTTTGGAGCATTCTGTTTCAAACTGGCAACAAAGTGAGTAGCAACAAGAAAAATTTCTCCATGCACTGTCATCTTTATAGAATTGAAATGGTAATGATAAATGGTATTGTTGATCTCTCTTTTGTAAAAGCCCATATTCAGAAATATTCCTTTGAATAAGTATCACAGAACCATAGAATGGTTTGGTTTGGAAGGGACCTTAAAGTTAATCCCATTCCAACTCCCTGCAGTGAACAGGGACACCTTCGACTACATCAGGTTACTCAAAGCCCTGTCCAACCTGGCCTAGAGCACTGCCAGGGAAGGGGCAGCCACAGCTTCTCTGGGCTATCTGTGCCAGGGCCTCATCACCCTCATGGTGAATAATTTCTTCCCTCTTTCAGTTTAAAACCATTCCACTTAAAATCTAATATTTTGATGTGACTGTTTTCTGTAAGTGTCCTATTTGCATGTCAGCAGCATATTCAGATATTCTTTGGAAGTGATTTAAGCATGCTGTAATGACCCATTAATGCAGCTCATCGTTAGATCTTTAACATGTGTTTTGACTATAAATAATTTCATTAATTGTGGATAAGCAGCAATCACATATGCATGATATAGCCAGCTGTGGCCTAGCTCATTCCCTGTGGTCATTAGCAGACATTTAACTTGATTAAGAAAAAATAAATGTACACAGCCTGTTATTTGGTGACATCAAACAACATTCAGAGTCAGAATAAAATCTTCTGAATAGGAAATTAAAGTGACTCTACTTGCTTGTTTTTCTGATTGGTGGGTATATTTTGTCCTCTGTTGACACTTAAAAGGATTTTTTAAAGTGAAAGTATTTTAATCCTCTTCAAACTGACAATACAAAAGCTCACTAAAAATTGTCATTTCAAAGAATTATAGAAAACTTTTGAAGGCTTTACTGAATCTTTCGGTCATATTCAACTCTGGTTAGTTACATAGATTTACTCCAGTTTAAACTGGATGCAAGCAAGCACAAAATCATTTTGTTTCCTGCTGTTCCTTTTGTCCCCAGCTGGTTTCAAAGCAAATGAGCTGTAACTCTGACAGGTCAATTTGATAAGATAAGGAGCTCTCTGATCAAGGAAGACACTTAATCAAACGCTTAGTTTAAACATGTAATGAATTCGTTGTACATTGGGAGTGGAATCAAGGAGGTGCAAACGGCTTTTTATGAACTTTTCTTTCTCCAGACTAAAGATGATTGTTTTGTCTTGGAGACGAATGCTTTGGATGCTTGTATTTTGTATAGCAACTGTCTCAAAAGGCAAATAATTTGGCAATGTTAAAAGGTGAATTATGATCTGATTTCTTCTTAAGGTTTATTTTTTGAGACTGTAAAGAATGATGTCCTGCCCCTCTACTCTGCTCTCGTGAGACCTCACCTGGAGCATTGTGTGCAGTTCTGGTGTCCTCAACATAAAAAG
>JBCJKH010046916.1:0-33148 GCA_039877255.1 Loriculus beryllinus | reverse complement strand
GTAGGGATAGGTAGAGACCTCTCAATTTCATTTTCTTATATTTGTCTTTTTCATATTACCATAAGAAAGAGGAAATGCAGCATAAAGAGAAATAACTACTCATTTAGAAAAACATAGAAATAAAGAAAAAAAAAAAAAGATGTTACTTCTAAATCCAGGATTTTTACATCAGTTCTATTCAACTGTACTTTTGATCTTGCAATGAATTGCACAAGGCTAGATCCATCTATGGGGCTCAGGGAGGGTTTATACCTCTCTGTTGCTTATCCCACTGCATGAGTGGCTTTGAGTCACAGCTCTGTTACCCCTGCACTTGGCAGATAGCTGGCAGGTCTTTCTTTTAAATACAGCACTGTCCCAGTGAACTCTAAGTGACCTCCCTTGGTAAGAGCTGGGCACAGAGTGAGAGAACAAGAGGGCCTGATGTTTTCACTGAAATCTGCAGCTCCAGCACTGTTTTTAAACACCCAGAGGGCTGCTTAAAGGCAGCCTTCCTGCCCACGTTAGGAGCTGGACTGCTTGGTGCTGAGTCTGTAATGGACTTCTTACAAATGGGCCCTGGAGTTGCCACTGCTGGATGAGGACCACTGGCCACATCTATGCTGCTCTGAACACACTGAGCTTCGGATGGCATGAGCATTGATCTGAGTACCTCTGCTTCTCATATCTGCTTCACCAGAAGCTGCAGACCATTAGGGGCTGCTGAGGTGCTGGATATATGAGGTCCTGTGTGGTCCCCAGAGAGCAAGCAAGCTGTGTCTGTCCTTGTAGGCTGAACCTCTGCAAGGACACTATATATCACCTGCTGAGCTCCTCCAGCCCTGCAGCAGACTGCCAACAGACTCTGAGTAGTTGCAAGACATTCATAGAATCATAGAATAGTTAGGGTTTGGAAAGGACCTTAAGATCATCAAGTTCCAACCCCACTGCTATGGGCAGGGAGGGACACCTCACCCTAGACCACCTCACCAAGGCTCTGTCCAACCTGGCCTTGAACACTGCTAGGGATGAACACTACTTCTTTGGGCAGTCTGTTCCAGTACCTCACCACCCTCTCAGTAAAAAACTTCTTCCTTAAGTATTCCAGTATTTCAGTAGTTTATTAGTCCTTCTCATGTTTATTGTGTTTCTTCTTTTTGAAGCAGAAAGGAGTATGGGGTACACTGGATGTTGCTGTTTAGGTACTGCACTGATAAGTATAGTGTCAGAGTCTAGACAGAGATGATTCTTATCCCATTTCTAATTGCATTCACTTTCTAAACATTTATAATTATATATCTGGGGAAAAAAAAAGTCTTGGTAGCATTTTTGTTCACGTCACCTGTGATAATGCCTTCTTTTCTCTTTCCTCTGCCTACTGTGCTTTTCTTTAAACTTTTGCAGAATCTATATTTGGTACGCAGCTCCTTCATGCTTTGTACTGCAGAGATCCAAGGAATTATTTCTTCAAAAACAGTAGCAAAAAAAAAAAAAAAAAAAACCCAAAAAAAAAAAAAAAACCACCCCAAAACCAAACCATGCAAAGGCTAGAAACAGGCATGCTGTAAAGACCATTAAAAAAAATACATTTTCCTCTGTGTGTATTTAACAGTTTCCATCTTCGCCATATGTTCTTTCACTTATCAATTTGCCTTTTAGATTGTTCTTTAACACTTGCCTATTTTCTTGCTTCTGCAACAGCAGGGAAGTTGATCTTTCATTTGTTCTGCAAATATTCCTTATTGTCCCAGGTTTTATTACCCCATCTGTTATTGTGTGATCAATTGAAGTCTCTGGTGGTCTCACTTTTCCAACTGATCACTCTATACCACAGGCTATATTTCAATTTAATTTCTAACTACTGTATGATGTGTAAACTAGAAAGAGAGAAGCTAAAAGATGAAGATATTTTTCCCCTGCTTACCATTTCTCTCCTTTTGTGTAAGCACATATCTTCACTACTTACTTGTTATTGGTGACAGCACTTAAACTAAATCCCTCATCTCCACTCTTTTCTACATGAATCCCCATCTCTGTGTTTTACTAAAAGCATATATAGAATAAGCTCACCAACACTTCAGGGAAATGTGTAGATACTGTCCTACCTCATGAGTTGAATCAACATTTCCCTGCAGCACCCTTGCCAAAATGGAAACTTCTCCCCCCAAGCAGTGTTTCCCTGTTCTCCCTCCTCTATCTCACAGCCTTTTTCTACTGCTCTCTCTTCCTGCTTTTGGTCATGCATGGTTGTGTTAACTCTGCCTGTGCACATAGTTTTAAAATTACTTTTTCTCCCACTCTTTTAGGCGTTTACAGACATTATCTTCTGCAAAGTCCTCTTTCATTTTCCTGCTCTCTGTTCTTTCACAGCAAGGTGCTCAAGAAAGGCACGCTTTTAAAAGTAGAGGTATAATGCTGTTTCTGTAATGGGAAGATAATTCTTGATGAAAGTGTGATCAAGCTGATTTGATGAAGATGAGTCTTTTGCAGCAGGACAAATAGATGAAATTTTCTCCTATCTGTCCAGCACTAGGAGAGAGAAGACTCAGCATTGTAACTATTTATAACTATTGCTTTTCATAATCATAGAGCAAAGTGGGTCATTGCCAGGGAGGAACACGGAGGCAGCTCCTGCTGTAACAAGGCTTGGAAGAGATTACGTAAAAAGCAGCACCCCCAATTTGACCCTGAAAATAGTGACTGTAAGTATTGACGTTCATGCATGCTGCGTCAATCCTGTGTCACATCCACACACACTGCTAATTTGGTGTTGTGAACCTGCATTTGAGCATGTGCTTAAAGACCAGACTTGCTCTTAGAAATCAGGCCTTGGTAGACTGAGCTATTGGGTGAGTCATTTATAAAACCTAAACAGGGTCTTTAATATGGAATTGTGCAATGTAATGTACCCTGTTGACTTCTAGATTTGCGGGGGGAGACTAAATTTATGCCAAAACCTCCAGATGCTGCCGCTGGGAACCAAGACATCATTTTACAAAAGCTACCTGTGCTGAGGCTGGAAAGAACAAAAAGGTGACGGTCTTCTACTGTGCTGTGTAGGCAGGTGTGAGATGTACATGGCTTTATGGAGGGGAAGGAGGAACTGAGGCAGGAAATACAGATTGATCCAAGAAAATGCAAATATTGGTGGAAAACAAAGCTGTATATCAGAGAATCATAGAATCAGTATAGTTTGGGTTTGAAGGGACCTTAAAGATCATCTAGTTCCAACTCCCCTAGTGGAACAGGGGCACCTTCTGCTAGATATCTATGAATTCAGGTTTTCCTTGAGATATTTGTGTAAAAGACTCTTTCTTGATTTGACTCTTTCATCAAAAATATCGTGTCACACATATGTCTGTGTGTACATATATATATACTGAGATTTTAGCTATACCTAAATATATATCTAATTTTTATATTTTTATATATAGACAATGAGGGGGTTTAATGTATAAATATACACATGCACTATATATATAATATTTAATATATATAAAATCTCAGTGCTAATAATGGATAGCAGAGCAGCAGCTTCCAGCTCCCTAAATGAGCTATGTACCTACAGACCAAAAGAAGTGTCAGGGTCCTGCTGGAAGGCATAAATGCGTTAGACTCTACATTACACATGTCTGTGGTGCAGGAGCTAACCCCATAGACCAGATGACTCTCCATCATCTGTAGGGAGACAAACAGACCTTTCCCTTCACTTCAGCCTCAGTCTAAAATAGCTAAGTAAGAGAAATTCCACTTTAGGTGGAAAATTCCAGTTTCAGGGGAGATAAGCACCCAAGTACCTCACTGCTAGGGCAGCAGAAGCATGGACAGCTGATTTTGTGCCCAAGACATGGCCCCGCCGAGCTTGTCCAAGCCCCGGGGCGCCAGGCTGAGGGTGCTGGGACTTGGGAAGCCCCTTTGGAGAAGAGAGGGCGCAGGAGGAGGAGGAGGAGGAGGAGGAGGAAGAAGACGATTTTGGCAGGAGGTGGCAGCTGCCGTCCTGCGGCACAGCCCGCTTCTCTGAGGTGTCGCCTGCCCCCTGCTGGTCAGGGCTTCCTCTGCTGCCGTGTGTACAAGTGCATAGAATCACAGAACCACACAAGCAACTCGGTTGGAAAAGACCTTTAAGATCATCAAGATCAACCTTTATCCCAGCACTGCCGAGGTTGGCACTAAGCCATGTCACTGAATGCCTCATCTACACCGTTTTTAAACACTTCCAGGGACTGTGATTCCACCACTGCCTTGGGCAGCCTGTTCCAATGCCTGAGCACCCTCTTGGTGAAGAAATTTTTGCTAATATACAATTAAACCTCCCCTGCTGCAACACGAGGCCGTTCCCTTTTGTCTTATCAGTTATTTGTTATTTAACTTATTTGTTACTTGGGAGAAAAGATCAGCCACTGCTTTGCTCCATCCTCCTTTCAAGTAGCTGTAGAGAGTGAAAAGGTCTCCCCTGGGCATTCTCTTCTCCAGACTAAACAACCCCAGTTCTCTCTGCTACTCCTCCTAAGTCTTGTGCTCCAGATCCTTCACCAGCTTCATTGCCTTTCTCTGGACCCACTCCATCACTTCAATGTCTCTCCTGTAGTGAGGAGCCCAGAACTGAACTCACCAGTGATGAGCACAGGGGGATGATCACTGCCCTGGCCCTGCTGCCACACTAGCACTGATACAGGCCAGGATGGCGTTGTCCTTGGCTGCCTGGGCACAAGCTGGCTTGTGTTCAGTCATCAACCAGCACCCTCAGGTCTTTTCCCCTGGGAGAAAACACAGTCAAAACCCAGTGAAAACCTCAACATCAGCTTGGTCAACTGCTAGCACTTTGTTACTAATCTGTAACATCATGCATGAAGATGATCAGTTTGCAGCCTTGGAAAAGGACTTGCAGACAAAACCGGAATGAATACGGAGGTCATGGATGACACAGTCCTTCATCTGATGCTTTCTTTTTTTACAACTGAAAATGCAAATGGGACGATGAGGTAAACAAGGAAGAGCTGCAGCAACAAACCCATAGACCTTAGTTGCCTGAAAACCCTGGATATTGTGTAGGTATGATCTAAGTGAACCTGAGGCCCCTAGAGAGCTCTGGGGTAAAATTCCAGCCACCAGGAATTCTGCCATTTCCTTTAATAGAGACAGGATTGCATCCAGTGCAATTCCAGAACAGTACAGAGGCCTCTGCAAACTCTGAATGTGAAAAACTGGAGTTAGTTAGCTCACATGAACTTCCATGGCTATCTGTATGGCAGTCACAGGCAGAGCATGCACAGAAGGAGGACACATCTTTTTATGTCTAACATTTTAGATCATCTCAGGCCAATGGAGTCACAGAAGGTGTCTCTCAGTGGAATGACAACAGGTTAGTCACACTTCTGCAGGCCGTGCTGTTGTCCTAGTATTTTCACAAGTCTTTTTGAAGCAGGCTCAACTGTGCTTCAATTGCACAGAACCAGCTTGTTTCACCTGTGCCAGCTCCAGATGAGTCTAATGTAAGCCAAGTTCAAACAAGGTCTACTGAAAAAAGCTGGTCAGAAAAATGGGGCTTTTTTTAAATTCAGATAATGGCAGCTTTTTGGCACGCCAGGAAATTGATGTTTGGTCTGGAAATAGTGCTGGAGCAGTTGTTGTGGGTTATACCAAGTACCTCCCATCCCTATCCTATTTTATGGGTTGAATGACTACCTTGTTTTGGTGATGCTAATTAGGTATTATGGGTGTGATGCCTGAAGAGAGATTAAGTAGAATTAGGGCACTTGGGCATGGAGGAAAGTGAGCATAAGACGCTGGTGAAGAACAACACCCAGGAATTATAAAATAATTCGATTTACAACAGGTACTTAGTCTCTGGACATTGTTTTTTCCCTAATGGTTTTAGCTGAGAGGTAATCAGGCCAGAAAAATATATTTAGGTAAAACAGAAAAAGGAAAGGTACCACAGCTCTGAGGGGACCCCCTGCCCTGCCCCATGGCTGCCCACTGAAGGTCAGAGGGATGCTTTGGCACTGTGCTACCCATCATGGCATCCCCCCAAGATGTGCTCTTGAGAACCAGCCTGTAGATTCCCACCATCCCATTTCAAAGGCATCTCCAGGAGAGCCCAGCTATTCCCATCTGGGCTGGAGCTGGTCTCTGACCTTCACTCAGTGCCACTTGGTTTTCTGATAGCTGGGTGAATGATTGCCAGCAGTGGTAAATGATTTACTCCATGTAAAGCACTGTCTACTAGAGGGGCATATCCTTTGTTATGTGCAGAAAAAAATATTGCCATAGAGCATCAGAGATTATGAAATTATCTATTTACACAATAAATAGTAAAGGTAAGGATAGCAGTGGTGAAAGAAGCTCATGGTCCCATTTTTCCATGGTAAAAGAAAAATTTGGGAAAAGCATCTAGACTTTCATTACTACAGAACACAAAGCTATGTTCATAGCTGAAGATAGTGTACTTTTGACAGAACAGCCTCATCCAGAATGCCCAGATAGATTCATGTGGTTTTGGTGTTTAGTAAAGTAAACTCCGGTTTATTTTGTTATATATGAGGGCATTCTTTCCTCATGATCATAGCACTGTGTGTTTTTCATGCGTGTATCATTGCAGCCCCACAAAGCTGACTCCTGCCATCTGGTCTCTGTGAAGATGTGGGCTACACAGCCTGGAGGTGAGAAAAATTACATATGCTGCTGGAGCTGCCTATTTTGCTGCAGGAGGCACTGGTTTATAAGTTTGCTAGATTTCCTCTACTAAATCCAAGCAACATGGGGACTGAAGGCAGGTATAGGCTCTCTATCACACAGAATTAAATGTTTGGTATATTATCTTTTAACTTCAGCTAGATTTCCCAGTTGTTCAAAAGTCAGGTGTTTAAAAGGAAAGGGGAAGACGACTTTTCTCTCTTTACTGGGTCACTGGGAGCAGCAAGGAATACTATGAGAGGTGTTAATGCCAGAGGTGGGATTAGAGGCTGCCTTTGGTGCTTCTGGTCATGTCCCTCAAGTTGATTGTAGTGTGCTACTGATTATTTGGTTGGATTTGAGAAGGCAAAGTTGTGGTAATGAAGGCTTCAAGAATAATACAAATGGAGATATGATTTGAATTGATACTATAAGGAAACAGTAGCAAGAACTGAAGAATGGAAGTGGAGTTATGAATAAATAGTATTCGTGTGTAAAAGTATATATGTGTATATATGTATAAATAAAAAATTAATTGATACCTTGTCACAATACAAGTTACTATGCAGGAATATGCAGGCCATTAATTTTTCCTGATAGGTGGCTTAAAGCTAGATTAGATCTTAAAACAGGTCCTTCATTGTTTTGTCAGTAACAGGCCTTGAGACAGTTAAATGGCAAGTAGTCCCTAAATAGTATCCAAAAACCAGAAGTTCTTAAAAGCATCAACTTTAAAATACCCCCTTTTTTTCCCAGTTTTTAGGAAATGATACAAGAACTCCAAGCCATAGGTTTTCATTTGCACTTTTTGAAAAGCCACATGCTATGCGGCAAATATGCAAACAATCTTTTAAAGATATTTTCTCATAGAAATTGCTTAATTATTTTTGGCAGAATTAATACTTCTCATATCTCATTTTTCACTCATATTGTATAAACAAGTCCTTGAAAGTACATGTTTCCTAGACAAGTATAACAGCTCTAGATTTTTCGGTGGGAACTTTGAGGAGGATGTTGAGAGGGCTGGTGGAGCTCTATGTAGTTTGGGGTAACCTGCCTGAGATTTTTGCAACTTGCCTAGTGCAATACCATCTTATCACCCTGATCACAGTCCATTCTCTAGCATTTGCCAGTAATTGGTACTCAAGGAGGTTGACCATCCATCCTCACAGGACACCCTCCCTGAGTATCTTTTGAAGAATTAACATTGGGCACAATTTTACCATGTTTGACATGGCTGTGGCAAAATGCCATTTGATGCAGTCCAGTAAGCACTCACATGTCCCTATCCTCCATGAAACCCATGGAATCCCCACTACCCGCTATTTTTTCTCAGCCATTCAGACCTCAGAGATTTGTCCTTCTACTGGCCTTTTTGGTGAGGCTTTGAAGCTGCTCCAAGATTTGACCCAATGCATGTTTGTTACATGCCCAAAACACACAGATCCCTAGTCCTGTGATAGGCACATGTCTTAGTTTATATGCTGAGAGTTTGCATTGATGCTGGGCAGTGGGGCAACATGATGAGATACGCATAGATCTTACTGTGAAGAAGTTTTTCTCCATAACCAAAATTTTGGGTGTTTATTCAAGCCATGTGATGGGGAAGCCTTCATTTTGGTCATCTCAGGGATGCATTTCCAGACAGGGAATGGGGGAAGATCAAGGCATATGGGTCCTGAGTGCCACTGCTGGACTGGGCCCAGTACAACCCGGTTGGAAGCCAGGGCACAACTGCAAACGCTCGCTAGACGGCCATTAGAAAACATGCATTTGTTTAACGCTGAGCTTGATGCCAGGCAAGGGATGGCTTCCTTGGTAATAATGTCACATTCCCATCCTTATGTAACACCTTTCTTCCCTCTTGTCTGCATGAAAACTGCCCAAAAACCTGAGCAAGAAGTTGGCCATTTCAACTGCAAAGCAATTTACTGCAAGCTTTTCGCACCTGAAGCGGCTAACACCGATAGTGTTATCAATGTTGGTAAACATTGATCGGTCTATCTAAGGAGCAGTGAAGAGAAAGATGAGGTTCAAACACGCGGAGCAAGGCCTGTGAAACTGCGAGAACCAAGGTTTGGTGGGAGCCACTGCAAGGCGGAGTGCCAGGCAGGGCACGGTAGGGTGAGTGACGGGGCGCGGGGATATGGGACAAGAGCCAGGAACGGGGCCGGGGCCGGGGCCGGCGGGTCCCGCGCTCCCTCCCCTCCACCGCGCCAGCCACACCGGTCAGGGCCGCCGCCGCGAGGCTTAGTCAGAGGAATGTGGGTGGGACTCCTCCGCCCCGCCGCCTTAAAAACCCGCTCGGATCGGCACGCACGCACCGGCCCGTCCCGTCCCGTCCCGTCGCGCTGCAGCGTTCCCGCACACCGTAACCGCGGCGCTCGGGTTCGCCTGGTGTCCCCGCCGGCCGGGCAGGATGGTGGCGTGCGGCCTCGCCTGCTGGAGGTGCCGGTGGCTCCTGCCTCTGCTGCTGGGCCTTGCCATCATCATGGGCATCATCGCCCTGGCGGGCAGAGGCTGGCTGGAGTCCGAGTCCGAGCCCTACGTGCAGCAAGCGTCGCTCTGGGAGAGCTGCACACGCGGCGAGGAGGACCTCAACTGGAGTTGCGAGTCCCTCATGGACTATGGTGAGTGATGGCTGGGAAGCACGGGGTGTCTTGCCGTGGATGGTCTCCCCACTGCTGTTGTGGAGCTGCTGCTTTCTGGGATGGAGCTGCCCTTGCAGGGTCAGTGCTAGTGCTGTTTTAGGGCTTATACCAGCAAAGAAATACAGGTCTAGACCTTCAGAGCAGTCTGGTTTGAGTCAGATGGTCCTTGAGGTCCCTTCCAACCTGTTAGTCAAATATTCAGTTTCTTCTATGGTACAACCGAAGTAAGAGAAACAACTGGCCACAAGCCTCTTCCTCACCCTGCTTCCTTTTACCTACCTGCTAGCTGTAAGCCCCAGCAGCCTGGCCTGGCACTAGCCATCTCCCCTCCCTTGTGCTGGTGGCCTCGCCAGTTGGATAGTGAGCATGGAAACGTTTGTGCAGGGTGTCCGGTGGAGAACCACACCTGGATAATCTTGAAACTGTTTTCCCCCTGGCCCACCAGAGTGGGAGAGCACCTTAGTTTAACCCTGCCTTCCCAAGGGAATGTGGCTGTTAGGATGACTCCTGACCTGTAGCTCCAAAAGGCCTGAAGTGGATTTGCAGGCTGGAAAAAAATGCTGTTTTCTCTGTATGCCCCTCTATTGCACTGGGGCCTAAATGAGGGGATAATGGTGTCTCTGTTTTAACTTGCTGAACTTCTGTATCATGAACTTCTGTATGCTTCTGTATCTGGCACTTCCAGTGTACTTACTGCGCACTCCAAGTTTCTGGTGTTTTGAGAGGACTTTTTGTTATTTGCTAGAAGATGTGGGTCTGATTACATCTGCTTTTCCTTCTAACAAAATATTTCTGGAGAAATAAACAGACCCGCCTTAAGATCCTGGATGAGGGTACTTTGGGGACTGGGAAGCTGAAAGGGTGTGTTTCAGCTGGGAGAACCGGGACTGCTTCCCTGTGCAGATCCCTTGCTGCCTCAGTGCTGTGGACTGATTTCCAGCAGCTTTTCATTGCAACACTCATGCATGAGCTGTGTCCTGAATATATTGTAAGAGCAATGGCTTTGTTCCTCAGCCAGATGATGACTGCAGGTTATATTGTAGGTGGCAGAAATCTGGTTGGAGTGACATAAATATCTGTCTCCCCCATTAGACACAGGAAAAGCTAGTGCAGAGCTGCCAAGATTTGCATTGCACAGGGAAGAAGTGCTCATACACTTCTGCTCTCTCCTGTAGTGACACGGCTTCTCACGTCCCTGAGTGCTGATGGGTGTGTGCTTTGCATCAGCCCTAGGCATTGTGGGGCAAAAGCAACTTTATGCTGTTTCTTCCAGTTAACAAGTTGTCAGAGAAGAGTATCTTTGACTTCACTCATTTAAGCCTTGGCTTGTTTAACCCAAAACTCATCTAAATCCTTGGTTTATTTACACCAACTTCACTTTGCCTCTTCTCTAATTTTCATGACATCAATGCCACTGTCTACTCAAACACTATTTACATCTCAACAGGATATGAGTTCGAGTTTGATTTATTTTGTTCCCTTTTTTCTATGTTAATGCCATCAGGCTCAAAATAGGAGAGGGCATTTACAAAGGAAAAAATGCCTACCAGGCATTTATACCACTGCTGCAGGAAAATAAAAGTTAATTAATTGAGATGAATAGCTTGTGTTTTGCTACTGGACTACTATGTACTGTAACTAGTATGCACTAGATGTCCTGCACCTCTCCTGATGAAATGAAAATTTCAGAGTGGATCCCCATTAATGGAAAGCTCCATTGGACAATTTCTTAGTTGAGCTGCGTACTAAGAAGTGGAAGAGAAAAAGCAGATGGGTAACTTATTTTAAACGGGGGGTGGGGGGGGGGAGATGGGGAGGAAGGGCAGGAGCACACAAAGAAAGATTTGCAAATAGAAGTGTCTTCTCAACTGCATTGTTTCTGAATACACACTTGCAAATGCCACATGAGAGGGAAGAAGTGGGGGAAATAAGAAGAGTAGGATGTCATGTGGTAGGGAGGTGGGAAAGGGATTTTGTTTAGAGCTCCATACTGGTTTGTGTCTGGGAAGTGTCCTGGCTGGCAGCACCTGTGTATTATCAAAGTGTTGCAATGCAGAGCTGCTGTGCTGCACTAGAATATGACTCAAGATGACTTAGTCTGGATTACTGCAGGATTAAACTGTTGCCTGTGTATTTGAACATATGGGTAAGCTATCGGATGTGACAAAGATTGTTTGCAATGTGGTTACTTGGAGAGAGTGGTTGTCTTTGTAATAATGAAGCTCTAAGTCTAGGAGCAGTACATGTGCATGGCTGTGTCCTCCCAGTGCTTCTGAACTGCTTGCTCCCATCAATTTGAATTATCACTGTAAAAGATGGGCGTGTATGTGCAGTAAATGTGATGCCACAGAGATTAACTCTTTCTTGTATTCCTAACAGCCAATTGGTATTTATTAAGCACACAGCAGCCAAAGGGAAAAAAAAGGAAGCATTCATCGGGATCCTTAGTAAGTGTCAAAAAAAAAAAGGGGGGAGAGGGGGAAGACGTGGAACTTAGAAGTAGGAGCCCAGCTTTTTTGAATCATGTTTCATTGTGGCTGTGCCACTATACCTGTGTTGTTAGAAGCTTGGACTTTGATACCACAGGTTATTGGTGAAGTTGAGTGGATGTGTTAACTTCTCTAAGGGGCCAGATAAATAGAGGAGGATTTTTACATGTACACTTACCTTTTCAGTGTGCCCCTTCAGGCGTGCTTTTCTGATTTACGGTGCCAGGATAGTGTCAGCCAAGTGCTGACTATTTGGAAAATGATAATGGCAAAGGTGTAGCAGTTGGTATCCCTGGCTACACTCAGAAAACATTTATTACATCTCCCCAGTACAAGATCTCAGCAACAGGGGAGCCTGGTGTCACTTGCCAGAGGGCTTTGCTGGCCCCTGGGCATGCACACTTTGGCTGCTAGTAATCTGGAGATGTTAAAAGCTGGAAATATATAGGACTGTGCCTTTCCTGAGCTCCCAGCAGAGCCAAGTGGCTGAAGCCAGGTTGGGTTTTATTTAATAGTTTGATAGTAACCAAAAGCCAGTGGGTTTTATTTAATAGTTTGATAGTAAGCAATTGCTTTTCCCACAGTTCTAAATCCAAAACAGAACTGCGATTCCCAGTGCTAATTCCCAACCAGCCCTCCCAGTGAACGTCTGATTCTGGGCTGTCCTCTGCTTGCAGTGGGTATGCACATACCTTTCCTTCACCAGTCGTGCTACCATGGAAATTTGCACATTCTGTGAGCAAGAAAAATATTGACAGAGCTCTCTCGCTTGCAGTCTGCTATTCTTCTGTTTCATCAGTAAAAGCAGGTATATTAGGGCATTCTATGTAATGGACTGCCAAGGCCAAACAAGAACTGCTACTGTCATTTATATACAGAAACGTATTATGACTACAGTGTAAAAACATGCCTCATCTATGCATATCATGGTAAAAACATCTACCCCAAGATTCCAGATATTCACAAGCTAACAAACTAGTTTCTGCTTTTGTAAGTAGGTGAACAAAGATGAGAGAGGCTTTTTGCTTTGAATTCTGTAGCAGTTCATCTTCCTGATGGACTATTTTCCCAGCCCCTTTAGTAATTTCTACAGGGAAGTCTAGACTTAAATATCCTACCCTGTATAGAGCTTCCATCTCCTTCCTGGTAAGGCTGAGACTGAATAAAATCAAGAAATACACCTTATGCTAAGGCTCTGTTGCTTGCTGTTTTTTAATTTCATCATATTAGTGGTATTCATCATTAAATAATCCTGACCCCTCCTAGTTATTTGCACAATGACATTTGCAGCTTAGTTCCTTTCCATAGTCATCACTAATCAAGCTATGTAATAAAAGTGTTAATCCTTCCTAATAATTATAGACCTTCAGCCCCTGAACAGTTCTCTAATGTTCTTTCAACACCACCTAATTGATAAATACCTTTCTGCTGATTAGACACAAAGTACTTGACTTTCATTTGAAGCAAAGTTGAGCTAGGGAACACTAATATCTACAACTACTCTTCTTTTCTGTTTTCCTATTTATGCAGCCCCAAATCATTGTGGTGGTGGTGTATGATTTCATAAACAGACATCATATTTGTGCCTATTTTGAGTAAGAAATGCTCTCCCTGCCAAATGAAGGGACCTAAGAATCTTCTCTTTAAAAGCTTTAAATTCTGGCTAACTGTCTCATGATGACAAGGTACTTCTGAGCACAAACCACCTAGAAGCTGGAGCTGATCCCTCTTTGAGTGTGAGCAGGTCACTCCAGTTCCGTCGGCAGCAAACAGTGATAATGTAAACCTGCAGCTCTCTCCTCCCAGCAGCTGGGAACTGTAGGTGGAGGATCTTGCAGAAGGAGACAGGAGAGCTGTGTGCCTGCAGGAGGCTTGATCAGCTCTCGGGAGTCTCTGGGGAGGAAAGGAGCTGGGAAAGCCAGACTTAATAGGTATGGGGATCCTGCACAGAGAAACAGCTATTTCAGTTGGAGCCCTGCAGCAGCCCCTCTGCTGAAAGCTCTCCCTGTTGATGGGGTAGCAGTGGCGTGTGTGGGAAAGGAGCGTGGCCAGGCTGCACCCTGTGCTTGGTAAGGGTGAAAACTCCCACCCGAACCTCTCCAATCAGTCACTTATTAAAAGACTTACAGTTATTGTTTTGAGATTTTTCTTATATTCTTTGTATTTTGTTATATTTTCTCTTATTTCCCTTATACTGTGCAAATATACACAAGGCCAAAGCTTTTTTGCTGCTCCTCCTGTGATGCCTACCAGTGCTCATGTGGCTGTTTGATGGCTGTTGTCTAGTCCAGACCAGAGTAGACCTATCCAGTTCTGTGGCCAACATCTATGAATCAGTCTTGTCATTATCAACCCACTGATAACTGCTGCTGGAGAAGATAATCCAGCAGGAGAAAGAGGGGAAGATACAGGGTCACCAGCACTGAGCTATGTCACATGTGAGCACAGAACCCATTGAATTTCATAATTGTGGTGCCTCATACAGTCGTGTTTTTGAAGACTTGAAGCAAAGCTGGGCTTGATATTAACTTCTGACAAGATCTCCTGCAGCTGTGTGTTGTCACTTTAATATTGCCAGAGACAAGAAAATAAATAACTGTGAGGGGAGCCAGGGCTGACCTGTATCCAAAAGCTTGTTATGCTTGTAAATTAAGTACAGAGGATATGAAAATAGCAGAAAGCACTGGGGGCTTTCTGGCTTATGTCCTCCAGTCATTTTTGTGTTGCACCAGCCTCAAGGTGTCTAACCTGCAGGGGTGTTTGAGTTTGCAACCTAAATTTTTTCAGGTGGATGCTATGCTTGCCATCCTATACTGTGCCAGCATAGGTAATGCTTTTGAAAGGGAATGTGCTTTGATAACTAGGTGTTCTTTCTCATGGTTGTGCTTTTTTTCTTAATAGGGCAAATATCAATAAATAGCACTCCTAGGTTATTTAGTCTGAATCAGTTTTCCTGGGCTGGCTGTGTGTAATGGTTAACTATTCCTTTGTATTAGTTATCTCTAAATAAATCCTATTGTGGAGACAATACCCAGTACCTGTGCTACGTATGTCAGAATATTTTGCATTGAAAGATTTTATCAGACCACTGACGTAGCTTTAATCTCCAGATGTTCATCAGGCGTCCTCCCTTCCTTCTCACCCCGCAGCACTGTTAGGGAAGGGTTATGAAACATCCACAGCTACCTGAAGGAGAAGGAATTGGAAAAGGTTTTGCTGTCTTGAATATCCTCAAGAAGTGACAAGGGAAACAAAAGCCTTTTCCTTACTCTTTCTATGGCAGCATGACTGTTTCCAAGTGTGTGGATGAGATCCAGCTGATGGATGGCTACTGTATTTCACTTTGCTGTGGGAGTAGGGGGAAAGAAACTAGTTGCGACTGATCTAATGAAAATGGCTGTAAAACAGAGCTTTGCTTTCAGAGAGTAAATTGATACACGTAGTAGAGACGTCTGAAATAGTTTTATGGCGTTCTCTGTCTCAAATTACTGTTTTCCCCCTTTATGTAACTAGTATGTGACTTACGGTGCAGGACTTTTAACTCCTCAGGATGAAGTTCTCTGTCTCACTGCCTTTTCCCTCTTAGTTTTTGCACGGAGAGACTGAGATCTATATTGAAAGCAGGGTGTCTACAGTTTCTTCAGCTGTGTGGGAACAGAGCTCTGATGAAAGAGACTTGTTTTTTTAATGTTCTGACCTAAATCTTGCTGCTTTCTTTATTCCTACATTAGAGGGAGCTCGGAATCTGGCCATGCCCCTGTCTGTGTGAAAGTAGAAACCCACATTATGCAGATGTAGAAAGTGAGCTGTGATGACAGCTGACTGGAAAACAAAGCACTAGCCCAGTGGTTTAGTCTATGTGGGCAGGTATCCTGCCTCCGGGGCAGGAACACATCTATTTGTGTTGGACTCACCTGAACTCCTGCTTTGTTTCTGAAGAGGACAGGGTCTGCCCATAATGAGTGCCTTTCCACAAGCCTGTGGCAGCATGGAAAGAGAAATGCTGGCTGTTTTTCTGGCAGGTTGTCTTGCCTTTGCTGTCCTGGCCTGTAGTGGGTGAATTGTGTTTTCTGGTGCTGCTCCTGAGCAGGGCCACTTGCTTCTTGCTTGAGCCTCTTCCAGTCTGCAGTTGTTTGATCCTAAGGATCTGCACTATCTGGTTGCTTCAAATGTCAAAGTAATGATTCAAATAGGACCCTTTCACTTTACCTCAGTCTCTGCTGTTTCTCCTCCACCTGCTACATTTTAGCTCTTCCTAATTTCTTTTCCAGCTGTGAATAGATATTTGTCTTCAAGAGCTTTCTCTTTGTCATCTCTCACTTCAGCTATTACAAATCTATTTCTTTTTGGTCATGCTAATTTTGCTCCATGTGCATTATTCTTGTCATAAACAGGCAAGAATCTGTATGCTGACAGCACTATTATTTTGCAGCATTATCTCCTGTGGTGGTACACTCTTGCCTGCTTTCACACGTCCCCAGGCATGGAAGTGGTTTTGTAAACTTGTATGTTCAACAGGAACAATAACGATCAAGTACATTCTGAGTGGTTGTCTCCTATCTGCTCAGGTGTCTGTGGGTCTCTTACAGCCACAGAGTTTGGAGGTGTTGTCTCAAATATCATGCTGCACTTTATCCCTCTTTTTAACAGGACAGGTTAGTAGGTGGGGAGTTCTGTGGCTGCTCCACCAACAATAGTGCCTTTTTCCTCTGCAGCTGTGCACTTTGGAGGCATCCAGTGTTGCTTTGACATAGGACAAGCTTCTTACAGTAAAGAATTTCAACAAAAAGTCATTAAAGGAAACCAAAGCCCTGCAGTGATCTGCAGTTCAGTGCAGTGCTGTGTGTAACATCTTGTTTTCTCTTCAAGGATGGGGAAGAGCAGCAGCTGCCACCTACCTTGTGGGCTTTGTGATCCTGGTCATTTGTTTCGCCCTTGCAGTCATCGCGTTCTCAATTGAGATACTCCGCTTCAACTTTGTTCGAGGAATTGGAGGCTTGCTCTTTGTTGTTGGTAAGGCTGGGCACAAAGACAAGGTTATTTTAGATGTAAAACAAGCTTAAGAGGAAAACATGGTAGGTAAAGCTTCCCTTATGAAGTAAGCTTCCTTTTCTGGTTTTTGATTCATTTTTATGGGGAACAAAGGAATGTTGATTTATGCTCTGAGAGATAATGGTTAGAGAAGCTCCAGTGGCTTTTGTCAGTTAGCACTTTCTCAAAAGCAGTGTGTGGAGGCAGTCAACACCTCTGGCCGTGTATATCACTTGAGAGCTGAGAGCCCTGGGCACTTTTCCACCTTCCCAAGGGGAGGAAGAGCAATGTGGCCATGGTACAAGTGGGTGGTAACTGGCTCTGCAGGGATCACAGTTGCTGTGCTGTAGGACAGGGCTAGTCACAGCATGCAGGTATGTGCCTTAGCAACCTGGCAACGTCACCTGCAGTCGGATAAGGGTGGGGATCTGCCTTGGCCAGAAGTCATTTACCTCTGTAAGAATGCAGATCTGACTGTATGACTGAAGCTAATCTTTACATATCTTAGAAAGGTACACAGTTATCTCCAGGTATCTTTTTTAGTGGGAAATGTAATACATTCTTTGTTATTTACTCCTGCTTTTCTTTATTTCTCTCTCCAGCTGCATTCCAGATCATAGGCTTGGTCATCTACCCAGTAAAATTCACTGAAGAAATTCCACTGATAGGAGATAACATGTTCAGCTGGGCCTATGGCTTTGGTTGGGCCAGCACTGTTGTTGTAATAGGTTGTGCTTTCTTTTTCTGCTGTCTCCCCAACTGGGAAGATGAAGTCCTGGGAAACATCAAGCCTACTTATTACTACTCCTCCCCAGAGAGAGCACCATACTTAAATTGAAAGATTAAGTCCAAGTACAATTGACTGTTGAAACAACAGAGGAGTGCCTCTGATGTAAATCTGGTGTGAATACAGGAGACTGAAAAAAATCTACCTTGTTTCTCCAGAATATTTCTTACTAGCCCTGGCAATAAATCAGTAAAAACACTGTCATCATTAAGCAAACATTAAGCAAATAGCTTTTACCTAAAGTATTATTTACATATTCTCATGTCAATTTTATTTGGTTTACTTGCTCTTTCGTCTCCCAACTAATGAGTCATCCTTATTTTATTCAAACACTTGCTTATGAATAAAGATACAGTGTAGAAAGGAAGAAGAGGGATTTTAAACAACACAGAGGGACTTGCAGGTTATTTTGTTTTCATCTCTGACGAAATTGCATTAAATGGAACTAGAACAAAAAAAAAAACCCTTCCAAAAAGTTCTTTTTCTACCAAAATCAATCCCAAGGAAGGAAATTCCCTGAGACTATCACAGTCACTGACTGCCTAAGAATCTCTTCTCATTCTGGTTGCTGGACTATTGTTGACTATTAACCATTTGAATTAAGGGGAAAATAAAATAAAAATTTATTTTCCACCTGTTGGTGCTGTTGGATGAAGATCTCCTCTAAAGCATAGAGCTGGTGTGTGTATAACAGTGGCTAATGTAATGCTGGTGTGATTGTGGCTGCTGCAGGACTTGTGACGGAGCCACATACAATTTTAATTTACATTGTCACAGAGAGTCAATAAACTTTTGGATGTTCTACCACATCATATTTTTACATGGTTTTTGAGGGATGCTGGTTTAGAAAATACAAATAACTTTGAGTTGTATATACACTATCCTTTGACTACTTTTAAACTGCAGTGGTTTTGATTATCAGCTGTGCTTTGGAGGAAAATCTTGGCATAGGTGCTGAAAACTTCCAAAAGTTTCTGAAGCACACTGTAGGTACCCCAGAGTTTAGTAAACTTGGGAGTGCTTTGGGACTCACTAGGGATAAGCGATAAATATAGAAAAGCAGTTCTGTGAGCAATTTATGTATGCAAACTTCATACAGACACCCGTCTCAGAAAGCAATCAGGCTGGCTCCTAGCTTGTGTTTTTGGAGCGAGCGATTCTGGAGACTTCTCTGTATTGGTCACGGATCTGCAGCAGCTTACAGCAGGTTTAATTATGGTCTGTCTTTGCCAAGAGCTTTCTTCATCTTGAGAAGAAGAATGAAGAGGCTCATTTGTAGAGCTCCTCTTGCAGCTACGGGGGAAGCAGCTCTAGTAGAGACAGATTCTGAGCGGGGTACAGATAGAGTGGAAGGCAAATGCTGCGTGTTACTCTGTAACAAGCAGCTGGAGAATTACATCCTACTATTGTGACTCCAGCACTTAGGAGAGAGTGTGTGGGTATACCTATTCATGCACATGTGTAAAATCAAACTTACGAAGCATTAACCAGCCTGCTGTAAAGCTACAGCCATTTAGAACTAAGCATTTTCAATGCCCAATATTTGTTATGTATATATAGTTTTCCATTTTGTAATACCTATTTTAATTTGGTAATTCTATATATTGCATATGATTCTATTATGGAAAAGCCATGTGACTTCTGAAGGTCCCTTCCAGGCCTGTATTTTATAACTTTACAGAGTATAAATATCCGCAGACTTCAGAACTGTGTTACAAGCTCAGTCATTGCATATGTAATCAACTGTATTTATGATTCTTGGTGAAGAAGAGAATCCTGTGATTAATGTGTCCCTCCCCCCTCTTCTGTACAGTACTGGCTGGTGGGGAATACTGTGTTGACTTACCTGTATCATGAGTAATGATAGTACCTACTTACATATTTCCTAGTGAATTCAAAACACAGCAGAGAATCCCAAGTATGGAAAATCCTTGCACATCTAAAGCTGAGAAGAAGAAAAGAAAATGGACACCCTTCCTAATGAGAGGGAGGATAGGTAATAGGGTTTAACATGACCTCTTTTTTATGTTTTTTGTAAGCATTGTCATAACTTGTCAAAAAAGCACAAATGTAAAATGAACTTGGCTCTGAATAACCAGCATGTTACATGTTTAAGATGTTTGCGACAAAGCTATTGCAAATAGTCATTAATTACTCTCAAGTGATACTCATGTATGTGGCAGTCCTTTCAAATATGGTGGCTTAATTAAAACTGGTTTAACCGATGGCTGTAGAAACCTTGTGCTGTTTGTGCTTCACAGATTCATTTCATAAGCTCAAGCAAATAACCATTCTTTCCTCCTCTTGAGTATCAGTATTTATGAAGTGTCAGATTAATAAAATGAAGTTACAGACCTCACGTCCAAGAGGCAACAACTTCATTTTCCAGTCAAATAAGCTTGAGTATGCATTGTAAAACACGTCTGTGCACTTCCACTGGAAGTGCCAGGCATGGAAGAACTCTTTATGAAGTGAAAACTTTTCTAATGCATCACAACTTGAGGGGGGACTCTAAACATTTTAAGTGTGCAACAGCCTACAGGAGGTCTCAGATGTGGGAAGCATGTTCTTTGCTTATCAAAACTATGTAAGAACCTTTCCTATGCTGATCAAGAACTTTAAATAGTAAGAAAAAGAAAGTACCAATCTGCTATTTTCAGTGGAAGGCTGTACTTCTCCTGTGATGAGAAACCTTCCCATTTCTAATCTTGGATCATACATGGCCTGCAGATAGCCCTGTGCTAGTGTCATTCTGTATCCTATGCAGCTCTTTCTCCCTGTGCTTTTACACAGAGCAAATCTCCTGTTAGCCACCACTGTCTTGAAGCAGCCTGCAGCTTTTGATTTCCAGAAAGAGGTTCACTATTCTGGTTTTTTTTAGCTGTACTATTCCTTAAATGTCTTAGTTTTAAACCACACCACCCTGGATGCTGGCAGCTTGCATGGGTTTCTTTTGGTTTTGTGTGTGTGTCCTCCCCCCGCCCTACACTTAATTACTCTTAACTTTAATACAATTAGGTTTGAGCAATCAAAAATGTGCATGGCTGGATGCTAGGGAAGGCTAATTCCAACTAATCTGAATGGGATGATTAATGATTAATACTTCAGTCTCATGGATATGGGAAACAGCTGCCACACCCCACTGGGATTTTGTATTTTTAGTTGATGTAGTGAGTGACTCGTTTTGTTAGGCAATTCCTTAACAACGTAACATTCTCCAGAAGTATTCACCTGCCGTTAACATCCTGCACCTAAGGACTTCAGACCTGGAATATATACATAAATCAAGACAGTGTAGTAAATCATTCAAGGTATTTTTTTTTTTTCTGGGGAGAGGGTTGTTATGGTGATATGCACTATAGAAACAAAACCACCTACAAGCTGAAAGGAAGGGTTACACACACATGAAAAAAAAGAGTTGCTGAGATAATTGAGCACTTATGAATTAATGATGAGCCATATATCAATGGAAACTGAATGCTTTAGGAGACACAAAGCAGTCAAGGGAGCTGAGGTACTGGTTTCACAGTGCAGAGCAGTGGAGCTTACTGGCAATATGGAACAGCATCCTGAAAAAAAGGGTGTTTCAGTGCCAGCTGGTGAAACAGCACAGTGAACATGGGAGATGATACTCACAATTTTATTATACAATGAAGTATAATCAAATCTGGAGGATAAGTTCGCAAAAAAAAAAAACCAGGGATGCTGAGTTTCTTAATGCGATTCCTGTAACAGGTGTTGCTACAGGAGTAGCAAAATCCATGTGCAATGAATGCACAGCATCTGAGATATGTCAGCATTACTGCACAGGTGCAGCAGTTTATATGTGTGGATCCCACTGACCAAGAATATGTTGATTTTGCTGTGCATGTGCAGCGTATTTGTAAGATGGGTCCGATGTTTCCACGGGGCAGGTCTGTGTTGGTACAGTAAGCAGTCTTTTGTCTGGGGTTTTCTGGTGTCCACAGTTGTGGGCCAAGCCACTCCAGCTATGGAGCTCCACATCCAGAAATTCCAGGCAAAAGAGCCAATGCCCTCAAATTTTGCCTCTATAAAATTCTATTTAAATTACTTGGGAGCTGTCAGAATAATCCAAAGTTATTTTATTATGATTGTTGAAAACATAAATTTAATAAGGTTGAATTTATCATAAAGACTGTAGTGGAAAACATGCAGGCATATCTAGAACTTTATAATACAAATATTATAAGTATAAACAATATAAATACATAATGATGCATGATCAGCTATATGCATTATACATAATTAATATAATCAATAAATAATTACTAGAAATGTTTCCATGAATTATATTCTTTGTGGATTCATCTTTGCAAGATTGGATAATATTTACTAGAAGGAGTGGTGTGACTGATGCTTTTTATTTATTTATGGAAAAATTGGCAACACGTACTATTTTCCACAGAGATCTTTGTGAATACAGAATACTTTACAAGTATTAAGAGTTGCTAAGCATCAAGGGGACACATTGGAAATCAGTGTTCACTGATTTTGAGAGAGCCCAGAAAGGTCTGGAGCAAGCACTCACGTGGAACTGTGAGCCAAAAAGCCATCTAACTCCCATCCGTGGTCATGGATTAAAGTAAATTAGTTGACTGCCTTGGTCTTGAAGGCATATAATTGGGTCAGGAGCTGACATGTGGCCATTACAATCCCTTTTCAGTAAATAGCCTGTTTTTAAGCTCTGTTCGTATTAGCAATCCCATAGGACAAGAAATAAGCAGATCTTACTGTAAAAAAAGATTTAGATGAATTTTGACAAGTGAAAATTAGTTTCTGTTCTGATTTGTAATAGAAAAGCAAAACAATTTGCAAAACAAAATTTGGGGAAATCATAATTGACATTTTGTATCAAGACAATAGGAAAAGTTTAAAATGTTGCTAGGAGACCACCATGCTCATTTCAGTCAGCTTCCCAAATCAATTCCATATCATACGGAAGAAGTCATTTCCATATAACTTTTTGGTTTCAGTGAAGCCCTACTTTTGGTTGGAGAATCTCAAAGTGAAAATTCATGGCCAAAACTCTTAAAGATATACCTGATATGCATGTCTTATCTGTAAATCTCGAAGTGCTGAAAAGAAGTAGCTGGTACTGTTCCCAGCTGATGCGTAAGGCACAGTGAATGAAAGCCATTTCTTTGACACAGAAATGTAAGTAAAAAAACTGTGGTACCTGGGAATTACCTAGGTAAGGCAGATTATATTCCTCTCCTAAGGCAGCTAAGGCTAGGATGATAACATAGGACAACTATTTAGTTAGCCTAGCTATGCCACAGAGAAATTCTAGAGCCCAAAGCAAGTAGATTAAGTAAAATTATCTTATGTGTAGAGCAGGACTGTACCATACCACTCTTGTGTGCTCTTGACAGCTGCCTGAAGAAGGTACAGACTTCAGCAATGGTGACAAATGTCCAGAAGCCATCACAGCTGGTAACTGAGTAGTGGCTTTACAGGATACTCTTGATTTCAGCTGTTTGCCTGGGAAGGAGGGGTTGGAGGTCAACTGAATTAATCAAACTTCTACAGAGCATCTGTAAGAAATAACTGGGGATTAAACTTGGTTCCAGTAGACCCTACCCTGAAGAAACTTGTCCTTTAGCACATGCAGGCTGAAAAAAAAATCCATGCTCAGGTACGGAGAGTTTTGTGTTTTCCTAAATTGTGTTTTCCTGATACAGTCCTGAATTCCTCACAGAAATAACAATCCTGGACGCATGCTTATGTTTTCAACTCAGCTGCTAAAACTTGCTCTTCTGGTAATCTTCTGGTTTTGCATGTGTAGTCACACTAAGGAGAGGAAGAAACTGCGTTTTAAGCCGAAGTGTTTGTCTTGTTGAGGCAGGCCTGCTTTACTGACTAGAGTCTGTGAGTGCTGTGCATGGAGCAGACATTGGCAGTCTGACAGCAAACCAGTCCTGAACAACTCTTGCTTAAAGTATTAACCCCATGGAAATTATTCTCCAGGCTCAGCAGCTAGTGAACAGAGGTCTCAAACTTCTGCAGAGTCTTCCTGTGCTGTGTAAGGCAGCTGGAGGAATGTTTTCCCAGGCACATGGCAGAAGGACCAAGCACCAACTCAAATGCACTACAAGCATCATGGATGATCCTTGGTTTTCAGCCACCATGGGAGGGTCTCTCAGAAAAGCCCCACGTATGGGAAACTGCAAGATCTCAACTGGGTTCATTTATGTAGGAGGATGTTCTTATTTTGCGATGAAGTCAGGTCCTGTACAAAATCCAGTATCCTTCTAATGAATGTAAATGAATTGCCGCTTGGATTGCCCTGAAAAATAAAGATATTTTTCTATATGTGCTTACTAGGGATGAAGTATTAGTCACACTGAGAACACTATTGCCTTGGTGCACAGGTGATGCTGGGTGCAGAGTGACCACAAGGTACAATTTAGCCAGGGTAGGATTTGACTGACTGAGTTGCATCACTCTATAGGCTGTGGTTATAACAATAACTACACTGCCATATTCCAGTAGCAAGGTAAGTTGCAGTCCTCTCCAAAGGGGAATGGCAGATTAGCATAATCAGGAAAAAAAGGACCAATGGTTGTTAATGGATTAATAAATATTATAATAATAGTTGTAATATTTATGATAGCTCATGAAAAAGATGTTTCTCAATCACTCAGCATTTGACTTGTTAGACGTAAGGTAGCACGCAAGAGAACAGATCATAAAATAGTCTTAGCAAAGCTTTTAAAAACCAAACTCGGGGACTTCTTGTTTATAAGTGGTATAGAATGAAAATGCACTTGCTGCAAATGTCATGAACACGCACTACAGCTGGTCAGCCCAAGTCAATCCAGTCATTTATATAGCTCAGTTGGCCAGGTCAACAGACTAACGGTGGACAAAAATGTGCTGGCAATCGTTTGTTAGCTTCTTCTTCCACTAAGAAAATCATTACTGTCTTGACTGAATGGGCATATTTTTATTTTTAGCTCTAATGCCATAGAATTTTTTGTTTTATTAATATCCTGCTGCTTACTTGGTTACTTCAAGTAGCAATGAAGCATCATTAGGAATATTTTCAGATGCAGAAAGTGCACTGCAGTCTAACCGTTTTTACATTGATAATGTATCTTAATTTTCAACAGATAATACTGGTGCTTACCACAGGTGCTGGAAAAAGAGAACAAGCATTTGCTTTCACGTAGACACCCAGCTTGTATGTCTCAAAAGACAAATCACATTGAGGGTAAGACATCACTTCAAATCACAGATTCTTTAACAAAAGTTTCCAGCCATTTCCCCCGTGTGCCATAGGAACATCAGAATTACATGAGATACGTCATTTTGTCGCTTTTGAATGCAGCTCTCTGCTGTTCCAGATACCACAAATTACCCTGGTACTGAGTGAGAAGATTGCTTGTAGTTCTAAGGTACTTAAAGATGACAAAGATGGGCAAGACACAGAAACACCCACGGTGACTGAACAATACTCATTTCTCTTTCTCAGTGTGATAATATGTTCTGTAGTACCATCTTGCAAATGCTAACATTTGTGGCAGTACACATTCATCCACATGTGAGTTCCAACAAAACTGATGACAAATCTTTCAGTCATAAATGCCTACCTGAAACATGGTTCAACTACCAAAAAAGCAGTGAAAAAGCATTGTTTTCCTGCAAAAACATTGGCTTTCAAATACCTGGCAGTGCCTGACTTCATGCTAGATTTCAGCCACGAAATTGTTTTAACTTGATTTGGTTATTTTCTCTGAGTAAAGAAAACATGGCTGAGCTTCTATTTAATATCCAAATCTGTATCCTCTTGATCTTTTGAAGTTTATTGTGTCCATTTCTACCCCAGCTGTGGCAACAGAAAGAACATGTATAAACAGACATGCAGCTTGCAGGTACCAGCATATTGCACTTAGGGTGAGCCTCAAATGACATTGATTTAAAGTAAATATTTTAAAGTATCATGATCACTGCAATGCATGCAGTACATGTCCCTGGTAATTGGGATTTTAAACACTGTATCTAAGCTAACAATATCTAAATTTGTGGGTAGCACCAATGTGGACTACAAGGGAATATACATGAGATTCTGAAGAAGTGGTGGCTCACTTTAGGGAACTTTACAAAAATACTTGCTATTCTCCCTTATTTCCAACCCAAACCAGCAGTTGAGGTGTTTTCATAGTTGACTTTCACTTTCAGTGACATTCAAATTCAATGGTCAAACCTGTAAAGATGTCTCCTGCTCTTACAAGAGGCTTGTTGAATGCCCCCGAAGGGCCTCTCATGACCTCAGGCATATTTGGCCGTATCTATACTATGTGGGAGCTGCTGGTAGGATGCTTCAGCTAGCCAGAATTGCACCTACTAGAGAAGGAGAGTCAAAACAGCCACACCACTGCTAATCTATCACCAGGCTAATAAGCTATTTCTGATTAGAGATAAGGCATGGTGCCACATTAACCCATTCAAATTGCATTCATGACAGAGCTGCCTCTCCATGGCACTGCAACTCATTGCTACGGATGTTTCAGTCTGGATGTATGCAAGTTCAATGCCTCTTCAGGCACTCCCCTCTACAGTGTATCAATTTAATGTTAATTATTAGTTCCTTTTATTTAGGCTATTATTGATTTATGAATATTAATTCAGTAAATTGCTGTGGAGTTTGCAGTTCAGTATAAATGTCACATTTCACCATGAAAGCTGCAATGTAGTTGCAAATCTCTGAGGGTAAATGAGGTTGGTACTTACATACAGCACTGCCTGACAAAATCCACCATGGGAGCAAGGGGTGCTTTTAGCCATTCTTCACAGAAACCAGCTTTGATCTGCAAAGGGTGTAGCTGCTCCTTCAGATGTAAATGTGTCTGGGCTCTACAAAAGTACTAGGTTGTAGCACGTGTTAGTTCAAAGGGAGAATGCTATAAACATGGCTGTATTGCCTCTGAGCTGACAGATGGAAAACTCCGTCCTGTGCTCAGCAAGGATAGCCTCCTGGGACATGGCAGGATGATGGCTCATCTCTGCATTGCTCCCATAGCACACTGCAGGCAGGCTCTGACAGGCCCCAGGCAGTGCACATACAGCCAGAGCCATGTGCAGGGAGTGTTCATAAGGCACAGTCAAATCAAAGCTCAGTTTTTGTTCTCCCATGAAGGCTATATACAGACCATACTGTGTTTTTCGTGATAAACCTTGTTATTTTCCTCACCCTGCAGCTATGTCCAGAAAGGGAAAGGGAGGCCAGTCACATATTCTTCATTGTCTCAGCTCTATAGCAGTTAGGGGATTTTATTTAATTGCAAAAAAAATAAGGTATCATTTTATTTTTAAAGTGGGTCCAAGAAAGGCAGCTTTCAGCCTCCAGGTGGCAAGTTTCAGAAGCATCCACCCTCTAATACAAATAGTTCCCTGTTTTGTCTCCTGTTTTCACCTGCCATAATGCAAATCTCTTAGGAGATAGAAAGATGTAAACACAGCTGTGAGATGCTCTTGGTGGGGAGCTGCAAGAAGGAAAGCGTTAAGTGCCGAGGGTAAACAGCACTTGATTTATTACCAAGTCAGCAGAGCAGAGAGGATCCCACAGATAAACCCAGCCTGGAAGCTTCTCCCCAGCTCAACTGGTTATTGCTCAGTGGCAGCTCTTACTCATGTGAATTTAGGTGGAGCTCCCTTCCTCACTCTGTCCCTCCCTCTTTCCCTGCCTGCCGTGTCTCTCCTGATTAGGAAGCTTTTTCTCAAGCATCTGCACAGGCGCTCATAGGTACCAGCCACTGCTCGTTCCGGGAGCTTTGCAGAAGCTTCCATTACTCTGCACTGCTGAGTCCGTGGCAGAGACAGCTGTCCTCCTCCCATCAGCGTCCCCTGCTCTGAAAGATGGTGAAGTACGGCCTTGACTACACACGGTGCAGATGGATCCTACCCCTGCTCCTGGGCATAGGTGTCATCTTCGGTATCATTGCGCTGGCGGGCAGGGGCTGGCTGGAGTCGCAGACCTTGCCTTATGTGCACCAAGCGTCGTTATGGGAGAGCTGCAGGAGACCTGGGCAGGGTGGGGAATGGTCCTGTGAGTCCCTCATGAATTACGGTAAGCACCTGCAAGGGTGGTGGGGAGTGGTCTCTGGAGCAGTAGGATACATTTCCGAGCTCACCTTCCCTCAGATCTCCTAGCTGTATTGCCTAATATTTGACATTTATAAATGAAGTTATGGGCAATAGGGTCTGTCACTAAAATGCCTCAAGGCTTCATTCAACAGAATGAAGAAGAGAAAGGCCCTCATCCCTATGCAGAAAGCAACCTGGTTTCTTTAGATGGTGGGATGCATAGTATGAAAGTCCACAAGTGGTAATGTACCAGTGTAGAAAATATTAGAGAATTTAATGTTTTCTTCCTCTCCTAGAAGAGGCTAGTAACTTTTCACTAATCGCTGCTTTCCAAAACTTAACAGCTGCTGCTGATCAAATGCCCAGACAGCAAGTTGTGTGGGTAAGCCTAGTATTAGTGTGATAAGTCAGTCCTGAATACCAGCAAGAAATGGGAGCTAAAAATGTGAGATGGCATGAAGATATTCCCAGGGAGTGTCAGGCTGCAGAATGCTGCCCTGAAAGTGCTCTGATAGGTGGGTCGTGTGAAAGAGTTTTGAAAGATGAAAGGATTTCTTGTTTGCACTGAGTTTTGGTTAACTATGCTATTAAACACATCCACCCAGGAGCAATCCTCAGTTTGAAAAGATGTAAACCACGAATCTGGGAGAATAGACCAAAAGAAAGATCATTTTGGATCTGCCCCGTTTCTTTATTTTCTTCTTCTGTAGATCGGTGAACCAGGAGGAAAGTTCAAATGTTCTTACAATTTATGCTAATTCCAATTAAAAGGAAGAACATTTTATTGAAAGCTCAGAATCTCAACTGCTTTTGTTGAACGTAAAAGCACTTGCATAAACAATCTCAGGGATCATTTATTACAGCTTTTAAAAATGGTTCCTGAAAGTTCATCATGTTTATGCACATGTTTCTGTGCATAAAATTCAGCTGTAACAACTTAATTGTAGCAGGCCTCTGCGAGTGTAGGGCTCCAGGACAAGACCAGCTCCATTAAGCATCATGCCCAATCCTACTCTCAGAGCTCCTGCATCATCTGTATGGATGGGCATGGATCAAGCCAGCAAATTGGCCTCTGGTATATGGCACTGGAGAGCAGGAGAGAGAACATGATGCTTAGCAAATGCCTTCTCAGTCCTGAGTGTCCTGATCCCCAGGTTAGGCCCTGTGTCATGAATGCTAGGTCTAGTTGGATGGAAAATGCTAAGAAGATTTACCTTGCTCCTCTTGATAGTACAAGAAAAGTTTCAACTTGCTTTCAGGTCATACATAATTATTTGGTATTTCACTTCCTTTCTTATCCTGCCTCACTCTGACATGCTTAAATTCAGCAGTTGTAAGCAGTTTCTCACTGGACAGCATCTACAGACAAACCAGGGAGGTCATCCTCTATGTGGACTATGCTACAACGTCTGTGGCTACCATGAATCACATCCACAATAAGTCCTGCACTAGCACAAGAATGTTGGACTTAGTACACGCATGCAGAATATTCTCAAGTGGAGAGTCAGCTGATGCTTCTGGAAGCATTACAAATACTGTTCATGTGCTGTATGGCTGCATTATGCTTTCAAAGAGCATGCAGCTATCATTGGACCTCTTTGAGCTTATTACCTTACTTCAAGTAAATCCTCAAAATCCTCCTGGATAAAATTTCCAGGTGGAAAAGGAAGATACGTGTGGGACAATGGAGTCATTTAGCCAATGGGAGAATAAGTAAAGCCTATATGTAAAAAATGTGTACACAAACTCAGTGACAGGGGACTGCGCTGCCAGGCTTCTGCTTATGCAAGATTATGCCATTACAATGTGGATCTTGGCCATTGCAGGGGTGGGTTACCCTGACCCATAAAAGGGTTGGAGACGTGACTGTCACTGTCCTTATCCTTTCCATTCTCCTTTTTCAGACACCTCTCCAGAGGTGAGGTGTGTCCAGATCCAATCCTGTTCTCCATTTTTCATACCATGCTTTTCTTCTTCAGTTGCTGTGGGGTTTGGATTCTGGGGCTTCTGTCTTTCCTCATGCAGGGTGCGTTTGCCTGATGCTGGCTTTGGATTTCACCCAAGAGATGAGACCATGAGACAGCATTTCATTTGTGAGCATCCAGGTCTTGTGCTAAGCCTGATTCTACCTGCCTCGATGAAACATAGGGTTTTGATAATTCTGGGATTACATTTATCCACAGTACTCCAGAAAGGTCATAAGAAACAAGCATTCAGCATCATGGTCTGTGGGATATTTAGCTTTGTCTTGTGCCAGGCTAAACACACTGCTGCATAAACACAGTGTAATTACACGCCTTACTGAGCACAGAAACAAAAGCCATGATGTAAACAGAAAGGACATGTTTCCCATGTTTCCTGATATGAATGTTCTCTTTCCCCTCCTCTATTCCACAGTTCCCATCTTGTTTCCTCTGAGCTTTACTCTCAGCTTCTCTACCTAATCTGCCACAGGGTAGGCAGGTTCAAAAATATGGTCTTCCTGCAGAGATGGTTTCACCGACATATGTGATACACATGTGTATTCCAGCAGCTTCCAGCAAATATTCTCATCATGACTTGAAAAATTTAGTTATCTTACTTCACTACTGATGTCTTCATCCTACCAAAATTAGATATAATTGTAACATTCTTGCAAGTTGCTCAATATAATGTGAAAATTCAAATCAAATTCTCCACTTGCAATGTGTGTAATTCCCCTTGAATCTCTGCTGTTTGGCTTAATATAGGAATATGCACAGACAGAAGACAAAACCCCAGCATCATTGGAGTCAGTCAATTTGGAAGAGAAGGTCGAATGTTTCATTGGAGTGGATCTTCTCCAAGGGTTCAGATCTACTTTAACCATCTTGTCTAGTCTTTACCAGAAGTCTTTTGTTCTTCAAGCATATTTAGCTCAAATAAACAGAACTTTCTAGGGAAAAACATCTAGTGCTTTAGGGAACTTACTTGAAATGCATGGAGTTTAGGACGAGGGACTGAGAGATGCAAACTGTAGCTTTGCAACATTCTGAGACTTGGAATAAAGGTCTCAAGCTTATAACATACTTGAGCCTTTGCAAAGGCAAAGACTTTTATGATAGATAATGAGCACAATATAGAATCTATGTCTGGGACATGGCTGAGCTTGCAAAGAAAACACATAGGTTAAATCCCTTCATGAAGTTGGCACAGTACTCCCAGTACTCCTTTGTTTTTCTTGATACTTGGCTATATAAATTCTCTTGAACAAAGTGTATCTTACAGACCTGAAAGACTTTTTCAGTGTGTAATGTATTCCATTGCAGGTTTTGAAGATGTTTAAACATGTGTGGGTTTGGTTGGAGGAAAATAACTGATTTTATTTTATTAGTCTCAATATGATTCACAGTCGGATAGAAAACTTGTGGATATACTTGTCCCATCTTATATTCTACTTGGCCCTACAGCTCTTCCATGTGCAGCTACTGCCATCGAAACAACTGCAAGCTTAAAGCTTTAAGTTTAGGTTAAAGTGGCCAGCTCATTAACGTGGTGCAAACAGAGATCTTGATGAAAAATCTCAGGAAAAGGCATTTCCACATGACAAGTGGAATTCAGATCTTTAGTTATTTTCACATCCTAGTATGCAATTTCAGCCTTTTCCTGAGATGTATGGAGTGTTTATTGGCTGTGGAGATTAGTGGAGAGATTAATGATTTTGCCATCTGGAAAGGACATCTTCCTGCATTTTGTCTCCCAGGCAAATAACTGTGTTCTAGCTCATACCAGTTTTATTTTGGTCTATGAATGTTAATACAATACTACAAGATAGTATGGCTTGTATAGTATGATTATAATGCACAAAATTACTTCAAATATGGCAAATATTTGAGCATATCCAAATATGAGTATTTCTACAGGATAGCAAAATAAGGGAATGCTGCAAAAGGTAGCAACTATCCTGCTTTATTCTCTTAAGAACTCTATTGATGACTAGATTTTCTTCCATTTTGCCTATATCAGGCCTTTGGGTCCAGGGCTATGATAAAGCACCATTTATTATTATAAATAACAAAATGGAAATAAGTTTCTAAAAATTCCCAATAAATGTTACAACATGATCAGTTTCCAAGCAGCAGAGGACTTTTCTTGGTACTTATACCTACCATGGGCCTTGCATTGTTGGTGCTCTGCCTTTGGAAACTGCCTTTGGAAACCTGACTTCTCCAGCAGACCAGTGACTCATCACACCCGAGGTGCAGGACAGACCAGACACCAAGTTTCCCCATTGCCACACTGCCTATGTAAAACTGCTTTGCCTTCCCCATCATTCCCGTGACATCTGACAGCCAGCACCTAATCCCAGACATTGGGAAACTCTCACTTGTCTCAAGCCAAAGCAAGTGCTGTGAGCACAGTGACATGGGGATATTTCCAGAGGGATGGGCTGGAAGACATCCCCTCTTAGCAGGGTCTGGGAGGACAAGCAAGCTGTCGCAGTGGCTATTTGCCATGAGAGGGTGTCTGTGTGTAGGAACAGAAATGAAGCAAACAAGTAATTGTGCTGTTAAAGCAGAGATATTCAAGTCATGAGGCCTTTATTGCCAGGATTTTGCATATAAAAGCTTTCAGAGTTTGGTAAAATTCAAGTAGATTTGGAAAGGTATCCTTGCAGCTGGGAAACAAAGGCTAAGGGAGGTTCTGACCATGCCAAGGAAGCATGTGAGAGAGCCCAGGCTGGAGACCAGCTCCATCTTCTGCATTGTCTGGACTACAGGGCAATCCTTGACTCCTTTGACACAGGGTAAACTGAAAATGAAAGCTTACTGATGTTCCTGCTGCATCATAGCATGAAACAGTTATATTTTTATATGGTGGTTGCCTGTAGTTTTAATGACCGTGTATAAAGAAACATGTAATTTCCTAAGTCATCGGTCTCCTAAAAGTGTAATGTTACCTGGGACTAACTAGTGAGAAATGAGATTAGTTACTTCATAAATTAGAATATTCAATCATTATTCAAAACTTTGAATGCTAGAAATTACAGGCTCAGTTAAATATTTACAGTAATGAGAATATAACAACAACAGTATACTTAAGGAACTCTGACGCAAGAAAGAGCACATCTGATTTTTCCCCAGCTTGTAGGAGACACTCCGTTGTTACTAAAAAAGTGTAAGAAAAGGGAATCAAGCCCAGAGCATTGAATTACCATGGCAATTTTCATTCCTCATCTGCAATTGCTAACATGCTTTCTCTTGTAATTCTAGGGTTTGTCCTTTTATATATTTAGTGGCAGATTCATTTAATCAGGCTCTTCTAAATAATAGTTATCCTCTTCAGCAAGTAACTCTACAGAGAGCAATTGCAGATGACATCCCACTGTTTATTATCAAACTTTCCTTTAATAATTGCAGTTTAATTGGGTGGAAAAATAGCAATCATGTTGAGGGTTCTCATCTCCCCTT
>JBCJKH010046913.1:1412-16288 GCA_039877255.1 Loriculus beryllinus | reverse complement strand
AAGATGGTCTTGAACCAGATCCTTTCCTACGGTGAGCCTGAGGTCTTCATTCTCACAGTCCCTGCATCTGCCTTCCAAGACTCAGGTGGTGTGGTCAGAGCATTTGCCAATGAAGACTGAGGCAAAGAAGTCATTGAGAACCTCAGCCTTCTCCAAATCCAGGGTAGCCAGTGCTCCTGATAAGAAGTTCTTCTTTTCATGGAAACAAAAGAACAAGGAGGAACCAGGAAATTGCCATTGCCCCCTTCTTAGCTGCCTCCTTAGAGCTCCAGCTGCAAACTCCACATCACTCTTCCCACCCTTCTGCTCTGAGACCACATCTCCATGTTTTTATTTCATAGAAGCTGGCTTTATACCTGTTGTTTTCCCAGCACTCTTTGCTACCTCAGTGGTGAAAGCTTCAACAGCATCTCAGTTCTGTCTTTCCCAGGCAGGGTGTTTATGGGGCATATTCCCATTGCAGCACTTGCCTCTCTGCAGCCAGGAGAGGGTTACAGTCAGCACAGCAAGTCCCAATACCAAAGCATCTCTGGTCCAACCAGGAGCTTTGGCCTTGGATACAGGTGCAGGAGGGAGCTGTGCAACAGGACATATAGTTTTCATCACAGAATACCTTCAGACGTTGTCTCCAACTCAGAACACTTTTCAGGGCAGCTGCATTCACTGCGGTGTTCTTCAAAGGCTTCCCACTGCCAAAACAGTCATTGACATTGCAACAGCACGACGCTATACCCAGCAATGACAAACAAATGTAGTCCCAGATGAAACACAAAGAAGAATTAATTAAACATGTGTTTAAAAATAATTACATGCTGCATAAAGACACATGAAAACTGACATTCTACAGATGACTCATACTTCCCTGCTTCTTTCCAGTGTTCCTTTGAAGCCTGCTCTTACTCATGTTGAGGAGAATGTATTTGCTTACAGAGCCATGCTGCCTTCATTAAGAGCACTTGCTCTGATCCCAAATCTCCTTCACCACCAGCATGGCTACATCAGCTGTGATGGAGCACATAAGATCTCAGGACTGTCTGGCTAGATCTGCTTGTGTCTTCCAGAGCTTTTCCAATCCCCTGAAACAAACAACAGCTCAAAAAGTATACAGAATCACAATTAAGCAGATTTGTAGGGCAGCAGCTTCTTTACAGACTGCTGCAAGCATTTGGTTAGATTAGCTGTGACCTTGTAAGCATGGAATCAGCTTGATCACCATCACTGGTGCTGTAAGTGAAGACTAACTGCAGAAAGAAAGGGTTATCACCAGACAATAAACCAAAGTGATTTCTTTTTTCTAATCAGCTCTATCAAAAAATCTCAGAGGCCTCTTTGTAGGATATACTGACACTCCCACCCCTCAGCTCTTTCTTTATTGACCAAAGCATGTAAAGAAGGAATTTCACACAGCGCTTGCAATGCAGCACTCATTATAGCCACAGATCTATGCATATACTGCTCTTCCTTTGAGGATCATAGAATTTCACCCAGGTGCTCTGATGGTTACGCTTCAGTCCAAGAAACCCTGGTAGTTTAAACCAGCCTGCAAAGAGCCCTTTCTCTAGCTGCCCTGCTACTAGTTCTCCCTCACTAGCTGTTCTTTGTTCTCAGGCAGAAAAGATTTGCTGAGGGGTAGCTATGCTATCACTACACTGTGTAAGGTTTTTTTTCTGGCAAGCTTTAAATAAGGGGAGAAGCAAGGCTGGTAGAAAGTGCAAGGTACGACAAGTATGCAGTAGAGAACACCCCACAGCTGCTTGGCTGTGGGAAATGATGATGCTCAACAGCTGGTGCCATTGGGGGTTGAAATGGGATCAGAAGTATGAATAGGGCCCTGGGCAAGAAAGGGGTTTTTAATTTAAATCTGAGACCCATAAAGCAGAGAAGGCTAGCAGTGTTAAGCAGGACTGTTTAGCAGTGATGTTTTGTAAGGAATTGACAGAGCTGATGGTATGAACCAGGAAAATAGGAGAAGTGAGTTGCAGAAAGGAGGAAAGTGACTGAGAGGGAAATGAATTAGTATTCTGGGACATTTGTTTCTTTCTTCCATTTGAGAGAAATACTTCAAGCACTAATAACCTCCCTGAAACGTGAATTGGACTGAATGCGTCAGTGTGCATGCTGCCCTGCTCCAGTGAAGCACTTAAGCATATAGCTACTTTCAAGCTTATGGGCAGCCCAGAAAGACAACAGGACCACACACTTTCTTGGAGAGAAATGCAAATATAAATGCTCTGCTGGATTCAGACCTAGGAGGTAGACTGTGACTTCAGCTCTAGTCATGCAACATCTGTAGGGGCTGGACTGACAGCTGGGATACACCACCCTCCATATATGTGAATGTAATGAAAAAAAATCTTATCAAAGAAAAGCCACTGAATTGAGCTAATATATTGAATTTTTGTGTAATAGAATTTTATTTTCCAAGATAGTTTTCAAAGAACACTTGGATATGTGCTGCACATCCTTCTGCTTCTGCCACTCCTTAGGAAATCGTGGTTTCTCAAAAGCACTTATTGCTTACTGGGATCTATGCATTTTGTTCTGTGTAGCTTTGATTGATGCAAATTGGCATGCATTTTATTTTTACAACTGGACTATTTGATTTCTTTTAAAACCACTTCTTGGCAATGACATCGACAGTACTATCACGTAGGCCTTGGTGAGTAAAAAGTGCACAGAAAGAAGAAACAATGTCATTGGAAGGAAGAATATCCATTCTCTGTACAGGGGACAGGGACCATAAATAAAAACTTACTGATCTGAAAGGATATTGGAAAGTCCCAGTCAGACTTTTACTGTTAACCATACTTCAATACATCCTTCTGCAAACCCAGCATGGGCGGATAGAGAAACACTCTGCATGCTTATTGATTCCTCTATTTAGTTTCCAGGCAGTGGAATTGAAGCACAAGGATCATTTGGTTTGGACTTTTTTGTTACATTCTGTGAAGAAAACAAAGGTATATGATTTTTTTTATCTATATCTCATTTGGTAATTGCAGAGCTGTTTCTGAACCAGAACAATTACCTGGATCCCCTCTTTTCAAAGGAAGCAAATTGTGGTATTTTAATAACATGGAATTTTAGTCCTCTTCAGGTTTTGTGGCATCAAAGCCTACTTTTGCTATTGATTTTTTTAGAACTCTTTATTTTCAGTACAAGCAACAATATTTGAATCAATTTAAATTACTAAACTCTTCTATTCTGATTACTCCTTTTTAATTTCATTATGCATTTGAGATGATGAGAGTATTTCAGCAATAGCATGAAGAATTTATGAGTACTCCAGGCACTGTGGATGAAACGTGCTACTGTGTATTCTTACATGCCATGGAAGTGCTTACAAGGCACATAAGAATCATGTAAGTGGCTCTAAAAAGCTGAGCTGGACTTACAAATTATCCCTAATGATCTGAGAACTGAAAACCAAGCAGCTCTGGTACCTGTGAGTGATAGATAAGCTCCATGGAAGCATGAGGTGGCCATCAACTGCAGCAAGACTTTGATGCTGAACAAAAGCCTTTCAAATCCCAGAGACACCCCAGCCACGGTCCCCTGATGCTCTGCCACTTGCCATAGCCAGCGGAGCATGAAACTCCATCAGGATGGGAAAAATGTGCTTGCTCCCCAAACACCCCCTGAGAGCAGGAGGGACAACGTGGCCAGCAGCCAGGCACGGGGCAGAGGCAGCTCTGTGCTCACAGGCTCTGTGCACCTCTGCAGATTTTCTACACTGTGTCAACAACAAGCAAAGATCTCGCAGTCTCATGACTTCCACCTCCATTTGGTGCTCCCAGACTCATGGGAGAAGCAATCTGATGCACAGGATTTATGTGGTGAGGGGTGGCCTCAGTTTCCAAAAGATTCATGAGTGACTAAGAACCCCACAAAACACCAAAATAAAAACCTAAATAAACCAAAAGGCATTAATTGCTGAACACTCCTGAATACTCTGCTGATTTACGCAACAATAAGGCAGGTCTCAGCCTCCTGGCCGGTGCTCTCTGTTGCTGAGCAGTTTTGTTTCACATGGGACAGCATCCCTAGGGTGAACCAGTGCTAGAGGGGATGCAGGGCTGAGGGCTCTGCCTGCCTAAGCACAGGCTCTGCTTTGGCCTCTGTGTGTGGCCACCTCAGGGAGGAAACCATGAAGCTGGGGTTAAAGTGCAAGAGTTGTGGGGTTTGTTGCTGACCCTGAAAGGTACCATCTATCTTTGTGAAAGTAAGTGGAGAACTGGGAAACCATAAGTGAAGAAATTTAAGAGCATTAGGGATCTCTATTTGATACCTTCTACCACATACAGAAGGACTCCTGATGCTTGAAAGAGTTGGTCTGAACATTGTAATCCAGGTAGCTTTCAATAAGAATGTGATAACTCAACAAAAAGATTGCTTGTTTGTCTTTTTTTTTTGTTCTCCACAGAATTTCTTTGATGCTAATGAAGTTTTGTTCAGGCAAGGTATTACAGCTTTTTGGAACAGAGTTTTGATTTTACTCTGAAACCTTTTAGTCTGAAATGCATTTTCTTCTAAGAGAATTAAAACAATAAAAATAAAACATGTTTAAAATGTATAAAACCAAATTGTGATAAGCAATTGTTTCTAAATGACTTTCCGTGACAACCTTTGAATTTGCTGAGGGTTTTAATTTGGCTCAGGCCTAAAATAATTTCAAAGAATAACAAATAGTGGGTAGAAGAAGCATCTCTGACGATGGGAAGTCACAGCAGCTGGAGGAGAGCTTCAGGTTTGGGTGTTCTAACACCCAAAGACAACAGCAAGGATTCCCTGTTGTGGTAGTGTTTGGCTATTGCTTCACCAATAGCTCTGATGTTATCTTACACCTTTTCACCAATAGAACCAGGGACATGGATAATAGTGATATTTCAAATTTTACAAAGTTAATTGCCTAGCTATTATTGCTTTTCACCAAGTATAAAGGGCAGCAGTCACTTGGTCTGTCAGGGTGCACTATGGGCTGCTGCCCCACAGCAGAAGGTCAGCCAGAAGCTGAGCACTGTCTGTGATCATCAGATTTTTTTGTTGTGCTCTGTAAGTTGCAAAGGTGGATGCACTGCTTCAAGGAGTTTGGCAGCTGAGCTCCTTCTTATAAAATTGGAAGAACCTAATCTTGCAGGACTGTTGTACTCAGCACAGCATCAGGGTCACCTGGGGCTGGCCATAAGAACAGGCTCAAGAAATAAGCCTCTCTGTTTTGTGTAAATGGCCATATACTTTGTACCTAAACTTGCAATAAGGTTTGTATAATTGCATGTTGCTCTAAGGCTGGGATTATATTTCTCTGCTTGATCTTTAAAACAGGAGATCTGTATGTATTAGAAAGGCTTATAAAGCTTAAACAGCTGCAAAGGATGCAAAATCCATTTGCTAGTGTTTGCACAGCTCAGTGAAACTGTACCTTAATATTATTATACAATCAAATAGAAATGCGATTAAGCCATTAATGAATTGATGTATTGGCTGATAGTGAATAATATAAAGGAAAATGATTTTTTCAAAGCAGTTTAAGGAAATGCTGAAATGCTTAGTTTCTGATGGAAGGTGTAGGTCAAATATTTTGCTGTTGTCTTGATTCTTCCATTGGTTATATTAGGTAGGCTTTAGTGTCATTCTCATCAATCACAGTCTCGAACAGTTCAGCTGAAAATAAGGTCAATGAGGCAAAGAGAAATACAGGAAACTTTTTGGTTTTCCCTGTCTGATTAGTTGCATTGTTGCTATAGCTGAATTGTCAGCTGTCAGCTAATGCCCCCAAATCTGCAAATACATATTTTTATGCATATTAACTGTGAAGTTAATATACATAACTTAGCCCCATAGTCTGAGTTATGTCCATGCATAGTCTTAGCACAACGAGCACCTAAATTACGGCCTGGTGTGTATTATGCAACATCAGCAGGGGTGTAATGATGATAGTTCTGTGGTCTCACTTTTGAGTTCAAATCCGCTAAAAAGGTTTATGTCTGACATTGCTTTCTTTTAGCTAATGAAAACATTTCATATGTTTCTGTGTTTGCTGACATCTGTTTGAAAATGCACAACTATAAATGATGAAACATTGTCCCACAGAATTCCTTTAAACTCCAGAAATAATGGAGCTTAAATCTATCATATTATTATAAAAATACTGCTAACAATGTGCACTGGTTGCAAAGAAAACCACTGACTATCTTTTCCTGCCAGCAACAGCAAATTACTAAAACATTGACAATATCGTCTTCATTTTTTCCTTATGCATCCAGTGCCAGCCTTTTTGTATTAGCCAGTGTTATTACAAAAATAGGAGTAATATCTGCAAAACTAAATTTGAATTGATTGGTAAGGGAAAAAAGCAACACATTAAAATTTGAAAACATGTAGTAAATTTTAATCCATATCTTATATTGACAAAGCCAGAATTATTTATAAGGCCTTTCCCGTTAAATCTGCAGGAACTAAAGGTGAGAAATCATTCCCCTGCTACACAAACATTTTATTACATTTACCCACCAGCGATGTCAATCCACCATAATACTGTTGCTCCTCCAGAAGCCAAGTATTGTGAAAGGCAGCCAACCTCCTCTGCATTAACTGGCTCACCATAGCTCCCATCTGGTGTCCCTTGCTAATGCTAGTCCATTAACACTTTGCTGCCAGAGACTGGTAATGACTGAGACTTCTTATCCTGAGACCTACATGGTATCAGGCCTGATTAAGATATCAGAGCCTTCAATCTGCCCCTGAAGGTTTGGCTTCAGGAGGCATTTGAGCATAACAAAGTCTCAGCATCATAAAACAAGTCTGCCTGAGTCAAACTGGTGATTGAGCCTGTAGAGAGCCCAGAGGCCACGTAATACACTTGTATTTTCTAGGCTATGTGGGGTGATGGGAGGGAAAAGGGTCATTGCCAGCAAGAAGTAATTGCTCCCGCTGCTATCTCTGCCTTGCAAAAGCCCGAAGCTGGTTATTTTCACCCAGGAGGAAGGAAGCTCTGCAGCTGCCACAAGAGAGGCAGGAGTGGTACGTGGACCATCTTACACTGAATCTGTGCTGGTTGCAGAGCGGTGAGCATAGCTAAGTACTTTCTATGGACAAGGAAGGATGTCCTTTCACTCTACAGAGCTTGACTTGGGATCTAAGCTTTGACACAAAATCCTGATGTAGGGGCCAGTTACAGCCCAAACCTGCCTCACAGTCACGGATACTCTGTTAGTGAGACACTGCACATGGAAGACTGTGTGCTGTGCACATGGCACTGCACAAGCACATTGCAGGATGAGCAGGCACCTTTCTAGGTAACAGCTACATTATGCAAAATTGGAAACAGTTGAGTGCTTTCAATCTTACAAATTGCCTTTCACCATCTGAGTCCCCAGGTGAAATGCCAATAAGTAAACCTAATGCTTAAGACAAGAAGAGTCTTACTGGATACCAGACGGTTCATATGTAGATAAATGCATGTGGATGCATATGGGATTTCAGGCTGTTGTGGAGGTTTCCATGCTGAAGAGGTTTTGTTCCTCTTGGATATGTGGTTGGGGAAGGAAAGCTACAGTGAATTTGTAAGACCCTTTGGGAAGAGACTCCAAAATCCACAGGCAGGCACAGAAGCAGCACAGTTTCTGTAGGGTACCTGCTGGAAATAAAGATGAAGAGCTTTTCTTGCATTCTTGTTCAAAGAAGACAAAGCCTTCCAATGCTTACACACGTGTGAACTGTGGTACTGTGCTGCCAAGAAGTACTCTTGGGAAGTGAGCCAGAGTCACTGGCCTGGTCAGTGTTTTCTTTGGAAGGCTGCTGCTGGAAAATGCTGTTGAAACATTTTCAATGAGGTTCTTTCTTTCAATTAGACATATTTCTTCCAGAAACTTTCCAAGGAACAGTATTTTTTATCCAAAATACTGGCTAGCCAGAAACAAAGTTCTTCAGCCAAACCTCGAACTATTCCATTAGTAAATTCTGCACTGCTGCCTCTATGAAGCCTTAGTTCAGTCACTTTCTATCCCTGTTTTCCTCTCTGGGCCAAGTTCTCTGCTCATCCCACCATGCACTCTGAAATGTCAATTCTCGCTCAGAAACGATGAGACCTCTTGACATGGATGAGACCTTGGGGCATTTGAGGTGAGCTCCTGGACATGGATTAGATGGAAATATAAGACTCCTGGACTTAAGCAATGCTTCATACTAAAATTTCATCACAATGTAACTGAAGCTTTTTGGTAACTGGATGTCTACTGAATCAGTGACCTGTGAAGATGTGAATAATGTGAAGATGATTAACTGTTCTTGAAATAATAAAACTCTGCCCCGTAGTAGACTTTTACACCACAATAACCCAAACCAGCAGCTTCCAGAAACTCTCAGGCTGGGTATGTGTAAGTTGCAGAGATGCAAGCAGAAGGAGTCAAAGGTATGTTATTGCAAAAGTGTCCTGTCAGCCAGCACACAGGAAGATATATTCCTGTACGAAGACATGATTCCTGAGATGATGAATTTTCAGTGGCAGTTATAGGAACCAGAGATGACAGCCTTTTTTTCTTCTTTCTCCTCACTTTGTTGTGTACATAGCATGATATAAATGGTTCTACCACCATCTTACTTGAAAGTTTTCCATACCCATCAGACGATACACGAGGCACTAGTAGGGAGAATCTCATCTTTCTATCTCATCAGTAAAATATTTTTCGTTCCTGTGCGCAAACTATCAAACTACATAAGATAATTTAAAAATGCAATCATATTCTTAGTCAGCAGAAGCAAAAGGTGATGTTTTCGTATCTTATTAAGATATTGTATATTAATTGCCTTCTACTCAAGTGTGAACATGAAGTTCCTGTTGCTAATGGAATAATATTTGATTTTTAAAAACATACTTTGGAAACTATTTGTATTAACTACAAGCCAAAAATAAGAGTATCGGCCTTTTCCTTGCCAAAGCAGATTTACCATTCAGTACCTGTAATGAGACTTTTATTCAACTATTTATACTGCACTTACTGACTATAAGGTATCCATGATATATGTATCACTCAGTTGAATATTTCTTTTAGGTGCATGATGAAAATGCTCACATAAAAAAGCATGATAGTAATTTGGCTCCAGCTGGCATTCAGCGGGAAGCAGGCCTGTGTGTGGCTGCCTGGATAGACATACCTTCAGATCTTTGTATAAGACATTTGGCTTCAAAAGTCAGTCTTGAAAACATACTTTTCCCATATCAGTGTTCATGAATACCAAATAAAAGGTAAAGAAGTTGCCCTCGAAGGGAACTCTTCGTTTTTATTTAAGTGAATACTTAAATTAATCTACTTAAGAAGTACTTGCCCCAGGACATTTCTAGGTCTATCTGTGAACAGAAACCTGTAAAATTAAAATATTAAGTATTAAAAATTTTTATGGAATAGGATAAACCTTTCCTCCTTTTTCAGGGTGCAATAAAAGCCCTGTGGCATAGCACAGAGCACACAGCTGCTGCCAGCGCAGAGCAGTAGGTACCTGGACACATTGCGTATGCTAAGACTAACAGGCAAAGTACAGAACACTTGCAGCTGGAAACTCTTCCCCTAATTGGTCTTCTGTTGGGAAAGACACAGTAAAAACAGAGTCCTTGGGCTTTCTGATCCATCAGTTCAGCTTAAGCACATTTGGGCTATCTGCTGGGCCTGCCTTGGTGAAGATGCTGGTTCATGTCTGAAGGAGTACAACTGTGATGAACAGCAAAAGTTGCTACTTTAAAGGTAAGGGGTGTAATATGTTGGTTTAGAATGCAGAGTTTTGATTTTTAATATTAAGAGAAATAATTAATGAAATTTTATTTCTTAAGCATCTTCATGCCCACAAGAAGATGACAAGTATTATTGCATGCAGAGAGAGAAAGAAATATCAGGCATCAGACACTGCTTTTTCCCAGGCTTTGCCTCTAGAAGATGGGTATGAGCCTCAGGCAGATTGCTTCTGTGTTTGCTGGAGAAGGAGAGGTTCAAGAGAAACATCTGCAGGGAAGATCCTGCCAGCATAAAAGGCAGGCTGGAGTTAGTCAGCTGCCTGGAGTATGTGCAGGTATGCTCTGGGACAAGACCACCAGTGCCATTGCAATCAGCAACATGATCAGCAGTAGTATAACCAGAAGATAAAATGTGGAGGTAAGTATATTTTAGATTTTTTTAATGATTTTTTTTTTTTTTTTAAATTCAGGATGACCAAAATCAGACTTTGCTAATTCCTTAGAATTACCAATAAATAACTATAAATTAAAACCCAAGGTCAGCCTCACTCAGCTCCATGGAACTGTGCCACTAGTGTCCTCATCCTCTCCAAGACCTACCTCTCTACCAGCGCTGTCCAAACACAAGTGTTTCCTCAACCACACCGGCATGATTGGCACCCTCTTGCTTGTTTAAATCTCTGCTCATTTTCTCACCTCTCTCACCCCTGTTTTCATTAACATGAGATTATTTTTGCTTTTTTTTTCCTGCGGTCTTCATATCTGATTTAATTTAATTTTATTTACTGACCTTTTCCCTTCTTTGAATTGCTTTTGTGTCCTGGTTTCAGCAATGTTATTGAGTGTGCGATAGCTCAAGAGGCTAAACACCTCTGTTTATGAGAGGTGCCCCTCAGGGTTTTCCAGGCTTGCTTTTATATCCTGCAATAAAATTCTGTGCTTTTGAGACCAGTCCTAGTCTCTGGAACTCACCAAAAAACTCCTTACTGGTTCCAGAAGGAGAAGACTAATCACTAAAATCAATTATGCTCTTGTATCAAACTTTTTACAGCTCCTGCTGACTTCAATAGCAATCCCCCTTGTACATCGAAGGATGCAATCCAAACCAGAAGTCAGTAAACAATTAACTGACCTATTTTTTAAGATGATATGTCAGTTAATGGGCAATGTACTTAGGCAGCTTGAGGCACAATCGAGGTCTCATGTTTTTAATGCTTCATATATTTATAGGTACTGAAGTTTGAAGAAAAACGGTGATCATCATCATTGTACATTCCTGTAAAAAGCACAAGTCAGAGAATTTCGTTATACCGACCTCAGATAAAGCACATGTATGAGAAGCATGGAAGATCTTCACATTTAAAATATACTCTGCATTTCCACTCTGGATTTCACTTAAGCCCTTCTCTACAGGCTCTCTAAATTTCTCTTTTCAACTGCATAAATCTCTCCTTCACTTCTCTCAATATATGCACTTAGTATGACCAGATTTTGGAAGCCAGAAATTCTGTGAATTCTGTATTTTTTGCTGTTGGTTGTTTTTTTTTTTTTTTTTTTTGAGACGCTTCAATATTCTTTTTTGTTTGTTTGTTTTTACTATAAATAAAGCCTTTTTTTCTACAACCAATCTCCAAAGGTCACCTTACAATGTTTTGCTATTTCCCGTATTAAGCAGCAATGCTTTCCAGCTGACATTCCAACTTCAAGTCATGCATATGAGCATGATGCGAGCTTGCTTCAAACCACAGTGAGAGGGCTGCAAACAAGACTGCTGTATAATTGCTGAGAAAAATAACATCCATTGTCAAAAAGGGCACTTCAAACAAAATTTAGCTGCATGAATACAAGTGTCTCCAAATATTTGGTTCATGCTAAAAATATAGCACATTTATTAAAAATAGATATTTATAAACATTGATATGAACAGACACAGATGCTAGGCAAATGAGAAAGGAAAAATAATCATATAATATATTTCTCCCAACATTTTATCATGTTTAGGCAGACCTTGCTCAATTGAATTGTTTTTTTCATGATTGCACCATATGTTCATTCTAAATAAAAAGCTTGTCAGATTCAATGAAAGTAAAAGCAAAAACCAAGAGAAAGAAGTCATTTGACATAACAGACACGTGATCTGTGCTATGGAGCTATCTTTGAATTCAATCTTTGTGGGTATACAGTATACATTTCTAATTGTATATAGTTTACAGTTCCTCTCTTTCTTTTTTTAACCAATTGTATTAAAACAATATATCCCTCATGGATTTCTTCAGAGCAACACCTTGCATAATTGCAGTCATTTTCCCTCAAACTGAAAACCAAACCAAAAGGAAGAGAGCAAGACAGGAGAGTTAAGCTTGTTACTGTGTGAAAAAGTCTTGTTAAATTAATTGTGCTTCAGCCTTCGCTGCCTGCAGGCAGTGCTTATATGATGTGTTAATATAATACAGAGTCAATTCTGATTAAACAACTTGTCAATAGTCAGCAATGTTTGTTGTCACTCAATGGCCGTTTTATCTGGTCTATTTGCATGCCTTCTAGTTTACAGCGTTGTGTAAATATACACAAAAATGATCACAATGAGGTTCAGAATTGTCCCAATAATTCCAAGCATTGCCAAGATGGTTTCTTCTTTGCTTTCCTTTTCTTGACTGCCTTTATCTTCTTCATTTCCACTAGTGATTACCATCTTGGTGGCCAGTTTCTTTATCCTCCCCTTCAGGATAACCTAGATTTCAGAATAAAAACATCAAAATGGATTGTTAGTTTCCAAACTCATATCGCTAGTGGAGCCAATTGCAGAATTTTTGCCCCAAAATGCATTATATTAAGAAATAATTTAAAAAGGATTAATAATTTACTAACTATTCAGTAAATGCTTAATTAAAACAATAGTTAAGCTAGCTTGTAGATTACCCGTTAACACTCTGCTTATGTGCCAGCTATCATTTGTTACGCATATAACTCATCTGCAATGTTGTTATAAAGCTGGTTAGAAATGTATCAGTGAGGTGTGACTCCATGAGTGTCAGTGGGGAGTTTGCCTGTGCTTGAATTGCAGTAGACCTTCTTGTCAAGTTGTGGAGAACCTAGATTTACACTTCAGTGCCAAGAAGCAACTAGGTGAAGGAAATAAAACCGGGAAGAGCTCATTTTTTTTAATAGGAAAAATCACCAAAGACAACAGCATTTTTTTCTCCTGATGAGAAAGAAGACAGCAGTAACGTCCTAATAAATAATTCAAAATAAAGGCAAAACGAAAATAACATCCATCTTGGCTTTTATTTCCCTCATTCTTAATGTACGATGAAAAGTTACTTGCAGTGCAGTGAGCTGAAATGTATCGATCTGCCTGCAGGGAGAATACAGTCATTTCCCAAACAACAGCCCCAGCCTCTGAACTGCTTGAAGAAAGAAAGAAGATTCTTCAAATGCAGGACCAGCCCTGACTCCTGGTACTGCTGGATCCACAGATAAAGGACCTCCTTTGGTCTTCCAGCCAGGCATTAAGACCTGGATAAACATTTGATTGTTCAAATTGGAAACGGATACGTTCTATTTATCTGTGTTTATCTAATGCTGCAAATTCTAACCTCATGGGCAAACCAGAGCATCCTAGAAAACTGAAGAAGTTTGGCTGGTTTCCCAAAGCCAACTGATCTGCCAACAGCTGGGTTCAGGCGATGCCCTGCTGTTGTTTCCCAGGCTGTAAACCGTATCCCATGACTTTTCTGCTGCAGGAAGCAGTGGTAGGGTGTAGCAAAAAATGCTCTGCAACATCTTGTGCCTGTGGGAGGGGTCTGGTTGGAAGAGAAAGGGGGCACAGGCTCTTTCCTCATTCCTCCCTCCACTAACCCATGGAGCAAAGCCATTAGATCCCATGTGGCATGGATGTTCTGGGTGATGAGGGCTCTCTAAGAACAGGCCGACACCTTTGTGAGCCTGTCCTCACCAGCAGTTATCACCAGGGGGTAGCCCTGACATGCAGCTGAAAAGAGAAGGACTGGGAAAGGTGAGGATATCCTGTGACAGAGGCACGGGGAGGAAAAACTGAGAATCGAGACAAAACAACCTGTATTTTGTCACATCCGTAAATTGTTCGTATATAGGACAGCAAATAGCTGCTGGCAACTTCCTAGAACGGGTGTTGTAGTTGAATCCCAGCAGGTACAAGTGATAAGTGGTAAGGCAGACGTGGGAGTCCGCGGAGGTGCCACTGGCCTTCGTACTTACACTTGCATTAGCATTTATGCGTTCTGCTTTAGCGTCACCAAGTGATTCAGAGGAAAACAAAAAAGAGAGAGTCAGTAACCTGAAGGGTACCCACAGCAGATGCAGTCCGTGGGAACAGGAGAACCAGGTAGATGGGAACTGTATCAAACATCAGAGCATGCTCACCCAGCAGGTCTTCACATAACCTGCCCCAGGAGAGCAGAGCCCCGGAGGTACCAGGTACCTCTCAGGGACATTGGCTCCTGCTGCCCCCCTCCAGGTTCCTTTCTAACCCTCAGCAATGCCCTCACCCCCACAGTCCCTCCAGCCACAGCCATAGCAACTTCTCCTGCAGGACATTCTTCTTCCAGCAGCAGAAGGGCTTTGTCATATTTGCCCCCAGCTGATATCCAGAGGAGGGCTTGCTTGCATCTGGTGGGTGCCCTCCCTTAGTAATTGCCACCATGCAGTCAGTGGTGTCTTAGCAAGCAAATTGGGAAGTCACAGGAGCATTCCTACTGTGGCCATTTACGTTAACCTCACAGCCCAAGCACACACACTCTAAGTGGTATCAGACCACAAAACCACGTCCCAAGCTATGACTCGCAGCAATTACTTCACCCATAAAGCCATGAGTCATGTGGATATCGTGCTCTTTTCCCCTCCAGTAACTGGGAGGTTTTCTCTCTGTCCAAATGTTTGCATTTTACTGTTTATTTGGAAAAAAACCCAAACAAACCAGTCCCTGGGCTGCACGATCGCTGATCCGAGGTTTCACTATCGCTTTTCTCCTCTTTTAATATTAGCAAGGACGTGCTGAGGAGTTTCAAAACAAAATATTACCAACATGACTTGGCCTGCCAGATATTTTATGTCCCACTAAGGGGCCTTGAATGAGGGAAAAGGTCCTCAGTGGGATTCAGTGAAATACACATGT
>JBCJKH010046912.1:9028-29377 GCA_039877255.1 Loriculus beryllinus | reverse complement strand
CCAAGCCCCTCTCCAGCTTTCCTGCAGCCCTTTAGGCACTGGAGCTGCTCCCAGGTCTCCCCTTCAGGAGCCTTCTCCAGGCTGAACAAGCCCAGCTCTCTCAGCCTAAAGGAGCCACAGGGTGATTGACACAACCAAACTCCACATGGTTTACAAGGGGTGAGTGTCTTACTCTCACAGGAAATAGGTGACTTTTCTCTGAAATCTGTTTCTGCCTCTAAGCAAGGTATAAGAAGGCATTACATCTTGCAGTGAGGGGAAACATTTGTGCAGGTCTTTTTCTTCTCAGATGATAATGCACACCATTTCTGGTTTATTGTTTACTTTTCTTTCTTCTTTAATTGAAGCCCTGCTGTGAAGAATTAAAAGCAAACTTCTTTGATGAAGGGATATGCTTGGTCATAAATAAATCTGTGCAAGCTCTGTCCATCCCTTTTGGAGCTGCTTGGAGGGAGCCCTGGGATTTACCAATGTGTGTCTTTCTGTAGTGAGTTGCTTTAATAGAAATTTGGTCTTTGCTCCTCTGTCTGTTAAATGCATCTGCATCCCTCATGTCAGTGTATTCTCTGCCAGGCTTGGAAATGCAGCAGCTCCGATGAAGAACCTGCTGAAGAAGGAATGGGGGATGGACAGCAGCATCCTTTGAGGTGCATTATGCTGGTGGTCTCACATCAGCCAAACATCTCCCTGTCGGCAGCCCTTGTCTCTTTGCTCCCCAAGCCTGCCTTGAAGCACAGGGCCAGATGCCAAGAATAAGTAGTGAAATGAAGCAGAGAAGCTAGGAAGTAGCGGTGAGGAGCAGAGAGGATGCTCCCATGCGTGAATGGTAAGATCTAGGATTTAACAGAGGAGGAGAGGCCAACAAAAAGGGAGCTCTCAGGAATCAGAGCTAGTCAGAAACTCCCTTTAGCCCAGGGTCATCCTCAGTTCCAGCTCAGGTGAACACTTGATTATGAAATCCCATCCTGCTCTGTCACCCTCATGGGCAGATGGATGAGTTTTGGGAAGCCCATGGATCCTGTACATCCAAGCACAAGGGTAAATAAGGCTGCAGTGTGAGGATTTCAGGCCAAGTGCTGCAGGAAAGCCAGGAGGTCCTGGCCATGCTTGCAAGGCTAGCATTTGTCATAACATCCACTGTACTGTGGAAGGGTTCAGCCTTTTCCTCTCCAATATAGGACAGATCCCCCACTGACAGATATTGGGTGCCTCTGCTTGGTTCAGTTTCAGTTTAGATCTAATAAGACCTTGCAGTGAATTTTTAACTGCATTGGGGAACTCAACCCCAGGCACCAGAAAAAGCAGAAAAAGTCAATTTCTGCTGATGGAAGGAAGAAAAGAGCCTTTATGAGAAGAGGATCTACAAGGGCAGTTTGGCAGCTGTTCCTCCCCAGTTCATGTTATTGGGGTATCAATAGCAAGGGTAATGGCCCTATGGTTCCAGATACAATGTGCAAGGCTGTTTATAGCCTCTGCTGAGAAGCAGTTACTTTTACTCTCGTTGGCAAATCATTGTTTATGTCTCGTGTTTCGAAATCAGCTGGGTTCCAGCCTTCCCTCACCAACTGGTGGAGCCGAGTGAATCCGTGCCCATGTGCTGCTCTTTAGCAACACAAACAGCACAGCCAGATTCCACTTAGCAGGGTTTGCTCACTCCCCAAACATGCAAGGCTTGGCTAGGAGCACTCCAGCTCATTCCCAGCGGCTCCTTCAGCACAGTAAGCAATGTGGGAGAGTCACAGGCAGGTTAAAAGGTGTTTGAGAACCTGTGAGATACCCTGAGACAAGAATGGGCTTGATGCTTGTGTTGAGGTCAGGGGTGTGCTGTAGTTCATGTTCTTGGAGTGATCAGCTACCCTTTCCCAGTTCCTCTCATGGTTTTGGTGGTGTCTGTTGACTCACGCAGCCATCATTTCATTTTGGCTTTCTCTCCATCTCCTCTAGGCCTTTTTGCCCAACTGAAATACTGCAGAAAAGACCTTGAGAGCCCAAAAGACAGTTTCAGTTTATGAAGGTGGAGATGAATGAAAGGGTTTAGCTCTGAGAAGATTTACATGGATAGGTAGGGTCAACTTGGATGGATCACATTCATCCATTCTGAACAGCTCATGCTGCCATTTCTTCATGTATGTTGGTGAGGCGCTGGAACAGGCTGCCCAAGAAAGTTGTGAATGCTCCATCCCTGGCAGTGTTCAAGGCCAGGTTAGATGAAGTTTGGAACAAGCTTCTCTAGTGGAAGGTGCCCCTGCACATGCAGGGGGTTGGAAACAGATGATTTTAAAGTCTTTTCCAATCCAAACCATCCTATGGTTCTATGATTCTATGTTATTTATAATGGTGCACTAAAGCCACCATTGCTGTGCTGTTTACTCTATCATCAGATCCATGGCTGGAAGCACTTTCATTGCTCCTTTTGGGTTTATTATCAGTTATGGGAAGAAGGGACACAGCCTATAAGAGCTGTTATTGCTGCACTTCACCTGCCCATTGCCTAAATAAGTCCCAGATGGTCTTTTAGACTGGCAAGTCTTATGAGCAGAACTACAGTGGTACAGTCAGCTATCAGCTGTACTAAGTACATTGGCGCTTATGACCCAAGCAGCACTGCAGACATAATCTTTAAGATCTTTCATTCAGAGTTCATCTATAATATTTAGAAACCACTTCAGTGAGAAGACCAAGCTGAAGATAACACCCTGTTTATTGGTGGGTGCTGCAAAGGAGAAGGCCGTGTACAAAAAGCTGAAGAATTATAGCACAAGTGTCATAGTGATGGGTCAATGCTGTATTTTAGCCAAGAAGACATTATGCAGTGGGGAAACCTGAGAAATAAGGGCTGAAGCCTGTAACTTGAACATAGGGAAACAGAGGGGAAAGGAGAAATTTACAGGAAGCAAGGGCAGAGCACTAAGCCAGCCAAAAGCTTGTTGGTTCATCTTGCAAAGGGGGAACATTTGAGGTCTGTTGGCCGTGCTCAGATCCAACTCCCAGGTAGCTGTGTTTTGAGTTCTGAGAATGCCCAATGCATCGTTTCTCCTCACTGGGAAGTGAACAGGGCTCAGAGGAGAGGGGAAGACCTGGGAGAAGCTACAGCTTTTTGTTTCTAGGTCTTGTCCCAGGTTCAGGCCTGACCCATGAAGCATTGTGTTGTTACACAGAAGCCATACGGAGCTCCTGAAACCCTCTAATTTTTGTTACATAAAGGAGATAGATACACCCCAGTGCCAGATGTGCTACATCACATTCCCCTTTAGCAGAATCCTTCGGCTCTCCAAACCACGTCATGTTTATGTAGACTCCCCAGCACCAATTATGCAATCTTTCCCTTTCTCTCTAGCCAACAACCATCCAATTAAAATGTGCAGTTACCGTGGTTTCTTCCTCCCCAACCTGGGTAGTTTAGATGTGAAGTTTGGGCTTGTGGGGAAAGAAGGAAATAAAAGAAGTATTTTTCTTGTTTGGAAATGTACTCACTAGACTGATGGTCTTAAAATGTTCTCTTCAGCCCGCTTTGTGTTTGGGGGTTTTGATGTTGTTATTCTGGGGGTTTCCACTCAAATACATAGGAAGGGAAGAGCTTAGAAATGGTTTACCATGACAAATATACTGTTTTCAGAGCATATTCAAATAGCCAAAGATGAGGACTGGAGCTGGGGAACATCTGCTGGAGTATATGAACTTGCTGTTGGAAATAGTTTGCTGTTGGTAAAAGCTGGGTTTAATTGTAGCCTCTTAAAATTCCCTGAATGTCATATAAAATAAAAAGCTTTGCGAGAAAACATGTCTTTTAGGGCAGAGCTGAAAATTAATGTAGAGCCTAGACTGGGTTACAAAACCATGGCTTTTGTCATGCAGCATATCTCACCATCTTCCTTTGCAGGATCCTCACACAGCAGAGGAAACTGGACTCAAAACCTTGGCTCCCTGCAATACCTGAGGGATCAGGCAATGTAATCCAACTAATTCCTCCAGTTTTCTCTGCAAGGAGAACAAGAGGCCTCTGTAGGCAGGTCACAGCAGCTGCAGAGATGGAAAGCAGAATGTGTCAGTGATATGATGAAATTAAGCTCAGTTGAATCCCATGGCATGTTGAGACAGTGCAAAACTTAGCCTGGGCTGTGATAGAGACAAATAGCATCATTCACAGCTTTCCAAGCCATTGGCTCATAGTTTCTCCCTTTGGAAACCTAAGGAAAAACACAGGGAAAAAATGTCAAGACTCATTAAAACACTTGCAGGTCTACAGAGAGTAGCAAGTCATCACAAATAATCATCATAATAATTCATAGTAAATAATTCATCACAAGTAAGTTCATCATAGAACCAGCAAATAAGTGATTATGAGAGCTGAACAGGCCAGACCAGGTAGTTAGCAAGGCCCTGGAGGCTTTCGCCTAAACAGATTGATCAACTTTGGCTTCCTCCTTTTCTTTCTTCCTCTCCATGTTCAAGGAAGGTGAACTGAAATGGAAAGAGGCAGTAACAGGATGACATTAAAGGGAGCCTATTCTACAAGAAAACCCCAACAGCCCAAAAAGAAACAAGAAGAAAAAGGACAAGAATCTTTACTGGCCAACAGAAAGCCATGAGAGACATCCCAGCAGCTGGCTGGTTTACAATGTGTGTTGTGCCACTAAGTAGATATAATGGCATAATAAATAAGATGAAGAACGAGCTAAATAAAAGTCAAATTATAACCTAAATAGTTGCACCTCCTCAGTAGGTTTTGGTTTGGTCTGGTCTGTGCCAATTAATGCAGTCCCTAACAAAGTGTGGAGACATTGCAGGGGACAGCAAGAGTCAGGAGGAAATAGGAAAATAGGTAGGAAATACAGCAAAACCCCTGTCCTATTTTGCAGCAGGGGGAAAGACTTATGATCACAAGCCATGCTGGTCCACTTGTCCTCAGGGGCAGAGAAGAGACCTTAGCCCTGTTTAATTTGCTAATCCACACTTTCCCCTGCCTAATGTACTGTATTTCTAGAGCTTGGTTGAGCTGAGAGGGTATGTTTGGGGTGAATAACGAAGAAGAAGAGTTATGGAAGATACCAGACTGTCTGCACAAACACTTGTGGTATAAACTGTGGAAAAATAAGTTCAGAATGGGGTTTAAAAAGTGGCTTTTTCACACCATAACCATGAGGTGGTGAACAGACTGCTGATCTGAGTGGTGCCTAGAGAGAGCTTGAGTGGACACGTTCATGCCAACCCCTCTACTGCTACTTCGCAGTGCCATTCCTCATCCTACACTCATCAGTTTGACCTCAAGCAGCAAGTCTTTGTTTAAGATGGGAGATGAAGATTGGCTCCTGGTGAATCCTGAGTGTATTTTCTTCTGTGCTGTATTTTGTAGAAAAGAAACCTAGAAACAGAAACATGAAACGAGCTGTTCTGGGCAACCAGAGACAGGAACTGGATGCCAAGCCCATTGTGAGCTTAATGGAGGCATAAGAGCTTAATGGAGGCATAATCTAATGGGAACACAGTGCTGTCATGCTCAGCGGACCACTGCTATGGGAATGCACACGGGATTGAAATGATACCTTGCAATGACACTGCTGGTGAACTGCAGCCATCTAGTCAGAGTGGAAGGTGACTTTCATGACCACCCAGGTTAGGATAAATCAGAAATCACAGCACCAAGTCTGCACCTTAGCAAATAAACCGTGACTAAGCAGGTTTCTCTAGAGGTCAAGGTATAGGACAGACTACTTCTTCCAGCCCACTGGAAGGGGACTGGAGCTACCAGCTCTCCCATTTCCATAGGCGCTCTGGTAAGCATCGCCTGTGCAGTTTCAGCTCATGAGATCATCTGCTTCCCTAAGGTTAGGATGGAACAACATTTCACCACTGGTGGAAACCTCGAAGCAAAGCAAACCCACTGAAGCCATAATTATGTCTTTATTGTCCAAGGCCAAGCTGTGTGCGGCCTGGCAATGTGCCTTCCATTCTGCAGAGGCGATTACAGTTCTACATTAGACATTGTGGGCTGGGGTTGGTAGTGCCGTTGTAATTCAGCGAGGGGCATCTCCATTCACATCACTTGCTTGGCAGTGCTGTGAAGGCCTTGTGTATGTAGATCCCATAAGGAAGGACTTTGCTGCCTTTCTCCCAGGCAAGTCCCTCCTGGCCACCACATGGAGTGATGTAAAAGGGCTTTGTGTTGCTTGTCAACAGGAATGCTCCAGCTGAGACTGAAAAGGGCATGGATGAGGTGGGTACACAGATGAGATGAGGCAGCAGAGAAGGAACAGTGCAAAGGAGGTTGATATTTAGGCTGGTGAAGAAGTGTGGGACTGGGGTGGGACTTGCTAGAAAGAGGTTTTGGATGTGGAGCTGTCTAGTGAGGAAAGTGAAAGAGCTGGAGGAAGGAAGATTAATTTGCTGACAAGAAAGCCACCTTGGTGGCAGGACTACGGCCCTATGGGTGCAATGATGTCAATAGCAGACATGCATACAGGGTATGAGACAAGCCTGGTTGAGCAGATGATTGTAATGCTTGAGGACATCAAGGGAACACAGGGCTGAGGTGTATGGAGAGGGAGAGGTCATTAATGTACCCAGGTGTGACCAAGAGAGTCTCTGATGGAGAGGAAGAGGGAGAGAGAATGAGCTCTTGAGTGAAATAATAAAAGGCAGGGTTGAAGCAGGGCTGCTTGTTAAGTGAAGAGGAAGGAATGAGAAAAGCTGAGTCAAGATCCAGAGAGAATGAGAGGAGGGGCAAGAGGAGAAGTCTTTGAGAAGGGCTGTGCCATCAAAGCAACATGTTACAGTGAAGAGAATAGAGTCAGGTGAACAGATTTGAGGCAAAACACCTCAGAGAAGAGGACATTGGCTGGATGAGAGATGAATGTGGGGACTGGAGGAGAAGTGATGAGGAATGCATGGGGCTGTTTGCTGCTGGAGACTAAGGTAAGGGACAGTGGGAAAAGGAGGGAGCTGGGAAAGGGTCTGTGTTTCACATGGTCAGCATGGGATGGGATCTAGGAAGAAGGAACGGATTGAATGCTGCAAAAACACTGTGAACATAGTGCCTCCATACACTCCCTCCTGCAGAGCTGGAGAGAGGAGCCCTGCTCCCTGGGGGCAGAGGTTGTCCTTTGTACTTGGCCCTACAACACTTGCTCTCATCCACAGAAGGCTTTCCTACACCAACCCTATTTCTTTCCCTTCACCATCCTGAAGACTGCATCCAAAACTAGGAGCATGCTAATGGACTCCTGAATTGTTTGGCACTTATCTGCCCAAACCCATCACTCACCCCATGTGTGTGTGCAGAACAAGTAAACTCCAGGGTCTTTTTTCACATCTTAACATTTTTAGGCCATTGGGGAAGGAATAAGGTGTTTATGTTAATGCTGGGTGACAGGTAATGGGGAATCAGCTGAATAACTCCTAGAAGTTTTATGTTGATGGACAAGAGGTGATGAGTTTCACAAGAGCGTGTAAAGAGCCCTGGGTATTCATGACCACAAGGAACTCCCCTGACTTTGCAGGAGTGGCAAAGGACCACCTTGCAGTCAGGGATCTGTGGTTGGCCCTGACTGAAGGGAACGTCTGAGATGCGATGAAGCTGATGTGATTTGACAGCTTCTGTGTGTCTTGTTTCTGGTCAGAAAGCTGCAAGATGGTGGTGGTGGTTGAACCACAGAGCAGATGATGCTGGGCTGAACCATGAAGGGAGGGCTGAGAAACTGGCACAGGCTTTGTCAGAGGAATATGCAAGGTTCAGTGCCATGAACCTTTGGGCTGTGTCTCTCTGCATTGAACAAACAATGCAAATCCAAAGTAAATGTTGAACTAGCTAAGAATAACATGTCAGCCTAATCCTCAGACACCAGCAGCCAAGGGAAGGAGAACACCACACAAACCACACCAGATATTTAGAGTGGACAAGAGCTCTGTTAATAAGCAGATATTATCATGCCATTGCTGCAGAACTGTGTTTCTTTGCCACAGAACAGGCTGTCCTGACCCCCTTCCCTGGGTGAGGTGAACAGAAACTGAATTGACTCTATGGGGCAGCAGTGATCCATGGAAGTCCTCAGGCTCCTTAGTGCATCTTGGCCATGCTTTGACTCCATGGCATGAAGCAAGGCCTTGTCCAGTTCAGTTTCTAAGGAAGATCTGGGTATGCGGGTGTGGAATGAGATGCAATGCATCCTCCAGTGGGGTTTATTAGGGGAAGGACTAGGGCATGCTCTAAAGGACACCTGGGACATGTCTAGCATATGCTCCTGTTCTCTAGACAAAGACAGAATGAGTAGTGAAAAGCTCATTATGGGAAGAAGCTGATGATACCAAGGCTGCTTAGAATGTAGAAGTAATGGGAAGCTTTGTTGGGTCCAAAGCATCTCATGGGCCAATGTTAAATTCTATTTAGATACCACAGGGGTAGTTTATCCACCAGGCTGGGATTCAAAGGCTCTTCCAAAGTTCCCTCATGAACACTTGAATAAACTGTTTCACCCTGTGTCACCTCAGTGGAACAGGAGCATCACTGCCTCCTTCAGCAAGATTGTCACCATTTTTATATGTACATGTCTTGCTGTGCACCACAAATGATGACAGCAGTCATGGAGAGCAACAAACTGCTTGATGCAACTGAAAGGTGGCAGAGCTAAAGGAAATGAAGGGAAGTTTAGGCACTGGAACGTGTTGTTCCAGGATGTACCTGAGCTGAGGAGAACTCATAAAAACATGAGTACAGAAACACTCACTGCAAAATACTCAAAATGACCCAGTTTCAAGCAAAAGCCAGGAAGAGGTTCCCTACAGCAGTGACCCACGTTATTCTGCAAGAGATATCCAGATCCTCCTGGTCCAAATCCTCCTGGAGTCCTCTCCACCCCGTCCTAGAGGGAAGATAATGGATGAAAGGGCCTGATTCCTCCAGGCAATCCTGTGTCATCTGATGAGCAGACAAACACCTTTTCCATTCCCAGCTCTGCCTGTCCTGGCGTGACAAGGAAGCTTCTCTGATTAGGTAAACTGCTTTGTGCAACACCAATGTCTTTTGTCATGTTAAGGGCAGAGTATTTCTGAGTGTCTTAGCTCTTCCACATTTAGGGAAAAGAAAAATGAGCATCCTGAGTTGCCATGGCAAATAAAATAGCAGCAGCCCTTCTTAATGCCACTCTGCAAATACTTCAATATTGAATGACTGTAATTTTGCTTCGGAGTCTGGAAAATAGATTCAGAGACCAACAGAACAGGAGCTGATGAAAGTAATTTTGCAGCAGCCTCTTAAGCATCCCCTAACCCAGCCAGGCAGGCAGAAGCCAGAAAAACAAGAAACCTTATAGTTAGGGGGTTTTATAAGTATATTGAAACAGGGATTGGATTGTACATGTGCTATCAATGCATTTACTAGGGATGTGGGTTTGCTACTGATTAATGGCAGGAATGCCTACGGCGTACATCTCCATTATTTATGAAGTATTGACAGCGCACATGGCAGAGGAGAAGTCCCAGTTTTCAGCACAGTGATTTAAATACCTCTTTGGAGCAGTGCTCCTTCAGAGGAAGTGTTGAATGTGGTGAATAGCTCTGGGAAAACAAAATCCTTCCGATTCCCTTCTTTTGCCTGATGCCTTCTCCCTAGTTCTCCTCCATTCCCCTGTTTCAGCACTCTGAGCGGAAATGCTGTGGTGACTGGATAGAATAAGTTGTCCTCTCTGTGGCAGGGCAGAACTTCACTTCATACCCCCATAACTCAGCCTTTGTTCGATATGCGATCATCTCATGCTTACCTAGGCTTCTTCCCAGGGCACATACTTCACGCCTCGATTGCAATGGAGATGAATGACACCTCTGGCAGACTTTGCTGACAAGGAGTGAGGGGAAGCTGGACTCTGTTCTTTGCCACTGCTGTCCTGGTCATCCTTGGTCAATAATGCCTTTCTGTGTTGTCTTTTTGGACAAGGAAGCTATACGTGGGTTCAGTATCCCACATCCAGAGATGCTGTTCCTCACAAGGTTGCCTACCTCCCACTATGATACATGGGGGTAATAACAGACTGAAGAGTCATTGCAGCTACCCAGCACTGGTTCTGTCAAGCTTCTCAATAGCACCTTTTATCAGTGGTAAATACTCTTTAAAGATAAAAGGCTTCAAAGTGTCCCACTAAAACTCAGTTCAGCTGGAAGAGCATCTTCTCCCCCTGGCCAAAGTCAGGCTGTGATGAATGAGAATGTGTTAGGCACAGCAGAAAGACCTCAGAGACACCTAGCCTGAAGAAGGGGTGATGTGTGGTCCTCCAGCTAGTACCAGCTCACAATATCAGAGTTGGAGGCAATGGCAGTAAAGGAATAGAAGAGGTTACCTCCTGCAAAATGCTGTTAATAGTTGGACTTGATGATCTTAAAGGTCTTTTCCAAAATAGTTGATTCTATGACTATCTAGGGGAATGTCCTGATTGAGGAAGAGGAGAGAGCTGGAGAAAGGGAGTTTGTCTCCTTTCAGACACAGGAAACGTCAGGTGACATCTCCGGACTCACAGCAGAGCTGGGCTGAAGTCTGATCCTAGCCCCCTTTACACTCTGGATGAGAAGACCAGCATCAGTCAGATCCTTAGGCTGCATCCTGGACTGAGCTGGGGGGATCATAAATATACTGTAAATAGGAGGAATGTGCTTAGTCTTTACCCAAGATACTGATCTTAGTGCTTTATCGAAGATACCTATCAACCAACCAGCAACCTGAAGTGGTGGATTCTGGATTATACACATATACACTGAGTATATGTGTATTATACACACATATATACATGTAAACATTATTCTGGATTATTACACGTATACACTGAAGATCATTAGCAAAGAACAAGAGCTCCCCATAAAATCCTCTGGCTATCTACTGAATAAGACTCCTCTGAGTGTTTAGTTTTGGCCACTGAAGAGGTATCTGCCCCAAAGCCCAATCAGTGCATTTAGAATATATTTAGTGGCTTGTCCCATTGCTGAAATCAGCATCTCACAACAAGAGACAAGAGAAGCAGGTATTGGCTTTCTGTGTCCTGCCTCTGGGGGCCTCAGAAAGGTGGGAGTCTCTGGTGAGCAAGGGGTGCAGGAACATCTGATTTCCTTTTTTTCTCCTGTCTTTAAAACAGAAGCAACCAAATGAGTCATTAAAAACAAAAATAGAAAAGCGTTGTGCAGAAAATGAAAACGTCCCTCCAGGACCAAGCTTTATCCGCTCCTGTAATCCTGGTGTTGAGAAAAGATGACAGATTCTTTCCCTTGACAAAATACCAGTGGTAGGTCTCAGAACAGCATGTTGAGATGCCAGTTTCTCCAGGAGATTTCTCATTCATTCACAGGCCTGGAATACATGGCGTGCTTCAACCACTGGGCAGGCTTGCACTGTCAAGTTTTCATTCCTCCCTGTGGTTTTGGTGGCTGAAGAAGCTGGAAATCGGGATTACTCGATAGTCTTCTGCCCAGCTCCAAACTGTCCTGCTTTTTCCCTGCAGCAATCTCTTCCTTTTAAAAAGCACCGCCAACAACCAGAGACAGCAATCCCCTTAAGGACTTCAGAGCTAGCTGGAGACAAATCAGAGATGAGGACTTCAGTGCTGGATGGAGCATTTGTGTGCAGGAAAAGACCTCAACTCTAAAACCTAGGTGAAAACTTGGACAGCAATAGGTGAATGAATTTCTGATTTCCAGGGCATTTTGATGAATTTCTATGTAACACAGCCTGGTCCTCCGAAGGGTTCAGCACTCCTAAAAGGAACTGGCTTCTCTTGGCATGTCAATGGATTAGTCAAGACTCAGCCTCTGGAGATGGCTTGGATGGACTCTCACATTGCTAGGACCGTTTTCTGTGATGTGAGTGCTCACAGTCCTATAAAGGCACTAGAGCTGGTCAAGGCACTCTTCCCTCTGTGGAGTTACTAAAAGAAGGGCATAGCGGTAAAGCCAAGCATTTGGGACAGGAAGGGAAGGCACAGAGGTTATAAATAAAGCTTCCACCCATGCCTTCCCAAGGGTAGGCATCTCCACAAGCACCCTATTGAGAAGGAGGTCGCTGCAAGCTCAATGTAGGCTGCAGGAGTGCAGTTTTTCACCCCTTTCCTCCCAACACAGAGCACCCAGGACTCCTTCCCCTCTGCAAATCACACCACTTTGGAGGGCTGTAACGTTATTGTTCCTTCTCTCTCCTCTCTCAGCCTCTGTCATGGCTGATAATGCATTCAATCACTTGGCATTCATTATGCCATTCATGTCCTACAGAGAGGGGTTTGTCTTCTTTAAAGGGGACTTGTAATGTCAAACTATTTAGTAGATCCTGTAGCACCAGGAAAACTGGTAATTGCTTAAAATGGTTTAAACCAGAGTAGATTCAGATTATATATAAGGAAGATTTTTCTTATGATGAGGAAACACTGGACCAGGTTACCCAGAGAGGTGGTAGATGCCCCATGCCTGGAAACATTTATGGTCAGGTTGGATGAGGTTATAAGCAATGAGATGTCTCTACTCATTGCATGAGGGTTGGACTAGATGGCCTTTAAGCATTCCTTTCAACCCAAACCATTCTATGACTCCTTTCAGAGCAGCAAAGACTGTTCTCTGGCTTGTGGGTTGCACATAAAATATCCCTGAGAAGACTTCTCAAGTTGGCAAGACCTCTCCTTCTCCTCAAGCCCTTGTCCCGCTTACCCTGCTTGCTTTAAAGCCATCCCTGCAAGACTAGATATGTCAACAAGAGAAGGATGTCAGGGCTGGTGATAGCAACCCCTGGTTCCAGCGGACATTCACTGCAGAGATGGTTTTGAAGGCAGGTTTTCATTATGTGGGAAGTGTGTATCCAAGCTGTCCTGCAGGGTGGCGTGGTGCCTGTATTTACAGCGCTGGCAGCTTTCAATAGCAATCTATTTTTAATGAAACCAAGCTGGAATGTGGTGCCTAAACCCTTGATTTAAGGCAGATTTCTAAAGGGAAGATTTACGCAAATTTGCTTGATTGGAAATTAATTACTCCAACAGTCGAGTTCAGCTCAAACAATCTTGCAGAGACGGCCGCAGGAGTCAGATAATTCATGTCAGAGAAAAGACATCAATTTACATTCCTTACATCTCCAGTTGGAAGGCTTCCTAATTCTGGAGCAAGCAGGAGGCATCACAAGCAAAAGCAAAGGGAGGTAGTAGTACATTGAGTCATTCCCCAAACCCCTCCTGTGTTTCTGAAGTGAGGAGCCATTATCAGGTTTACTCCTGAAGCGGAGGGGTGTTGTGAGCATGGGGAGGCTCTGCTGGGCTCTGGTCCTGTTTGCATTTCACAGCTTCTCCTTCATTTCCTGAGTCATTAGCCAGATTTGGGGAATGGGAAAGGAACTGAGTCAGCTCCAGGGCTCTACAGGTGATGGGGATATGCAGTGTTTAATGTCACCCAGCACTGTTTTAACCTCATAAGGTGATTATTTCCCATTTAATTGCACTCCAGTCCTTAAAGTGTAATGGGAAATCAGCAGTGTGGTAGGCACTTAAGAGATATGAGTCCCTCAGCCTTTCAGAACATTCCAACCAGGTATTTCATGTATTTATAGCAGGTTTAAGACATGGGGCTATCAGTCCTCTATCTATGTGCATGACGAGCTTAATGCTGTTCTCCCACTTCCTCACCATGACAAGGAGTCTCACTTTCTGGGTTATGTACACCTATCATCAGCTCTGGGACATGTTTAATTGCCAGCTAGCATCCTCTAAAAGCTTGAAGGACATTATCTCGAGCCCCAACCAGGATAGCATCTAGTTTGGCTTTTCCTAAGGGTCAAAACCTGCTCCTGCTCACAAGGCCTGAATTTGGGCATCGCTGTCTCTGAACCCAAGGCAGGAGGGAGGCAGCAGGGACCAAATTGTGGGGAGAATAGAGTCAGGTTGGGAAACCCAGTGATGCCTTGGCAAGGTGCCTGCCTTAGCCTGTCTCTCACAGTTGGAAGTGATTAAAGAGATGGAGCTCTCCTCCTTCCCCTGCTGCGTCCCACTGGGCTGTCCAGGTTGGCAGACCTGTGGTCTGGGTTTCTCTTGTTCTCTCAGCTGAAATGCAGCTCCCGTGACAAAGAGGGAGGCTCTGGCTGGTTTATTTAAGCTGTTTCAGCAGTGTCTGCACCTCCTCATCCTCTCCTCTGCCTCATGTGCTCCAAGTCCATTTTCCTTGCCATAGTCACTGTGCTGCACTTCAGGAAACAGACCCAGCATAGGAAGGATGCCTCAAATCTCTGGAACGCTGAAGGCTACACTTCTCTTTGAAGCTTGCTTGTTTATCCAGCCTTTTTCAGTTTGCTGTTGATCAGTGTGACATCTCTTCTCCCCCGCCAAATGCACTTCAGGAATTTCTCTGATCCTTTCCTTAGCCAGAGCGGAAAGCAAGACAAGTCATCAAACTCAAAAATAGAGACTTCTAATCGAGCTGTTGCACTCTTGAGCTAGAAATGACACCTCATGGATAGGTATTGAGGTTCTCCCTGTTTGCCCACAGTTATCAAGAGCTTCACAATCATTGTGGCTGCAGACCTGGGGCTAACAGCTGCTGAAAGACCTACCACCTCCTTGAAGTTGCTGCTGGATTTGGTACCTGATACCCACCCAGCTAAATGTTGGCATACCAATGGGGTTCAGCTCTAGCCTAATGCAATGTTATTAATACATGAAAAAGGACATAAAAATGGTCATCTGTCCTGGACTAAAATGTCGCTTTTCTCATTTTCTTGCCAGTGTGCAACAGGAAAATATAGGAAAATATAGGCATTATAGAAAGATTGTAAGCAAGTCAGCCCAGACTTTGCCCACATATTCTTGCCTCCAGTGAGCACAGCTTAGGATGCTGAGGTCTAATTCACCATGGTGCTGTGCAGTCAAGAGGATCCAGACTTTTCTGGAGTGTAATGTGCAATTTAATGACTGCTACCTCTCCTCCAGTTTATTAGAACTGACAAGTGGCTTTGAAACACATTGGGTGTAAACAGATGAGCACACCATGGAGCACAAACTGCTTTTCCTAAGGAGAGCTGGGTAAGAAGAAATAATAGGAACATTGACAATGGTGAATAGAAAAGTGTCTCATTTTCCTACCATAGGATGCAATGTGTACAACAAATAACAGAGAACATTAAATCTACTTCAAGAAAGTGGCTGACAGCATCCTTTTAAACTAATTAAAGTAATTCTGGGTAGCTTTTCCTTGCTTGGAATTAGACAGGGTAATTGTACCGAAATTTAGGTCACTCTCGGTGCACAGACTGTATTTAGCAATGCAGGCTTTCTGACTAATGTGACTGTCTTTGCCTGCATTCATTAATATCTACAGATTCCTCTTTGTAGATAAATTTATCCCTGAACTGAAGATGAAAGATGAAATCTGGAGGATTGCTGCTGGTTGTTCCAGCCAATGAATATACACCCTCCTTTGAGCTAGAGGAAGGAAAGGATGGCCTATATTCTGTACGGAAGATCATGAATAGTTTTACATAGATAGGGAGATAGTGTTTTCTCTTTCGTTGTTCACCATGGTCTAATTAGTTCAGCATTAATGGGAATTAAGTGTCCTGTTTAGCTGGAGTAGGTGCCCATGTTAATGTTATTCCTGCAGTCAGCTGCATTTGATATTTCTGAGCGTGGGGTCTTAGGCAAGAGAAGGCACCTTGGAGTGATTCCCTCATTGTTGAGGAGGCCAAGATTTCATGTCTAAGTGGACTTTCATGCAGGCACCACAGGCTTTCATGTGGCTTTGTCTCCTCATTCAAGGAGCATCACTAGCTCTGGAAAACTGAAAGGCGATAGAAGAGGACAGGGGTTTCAGCAGGCTGATGACTGTTGGCTTTACATCAAGGCTTTGGGGAGAAGTGGAAGAATTGACTCAGTGTCTGGTGGAGGTTGCAACAAGGACAGAAAGCAAACAGACCCCAATCTGATGGGAAAAAAGCACTTCCTACACCTGAGAAATTCTTGGCCAACACCAAAGAAAAGGTCAGAGCAAAAGGATGTCAAACCTCATTCATCCTAAAGTCCATCTAGCGCAGTCCACAGAAGGCAAGGAGGAGATCATTAGATAAGCAGTGAAAGAAGGATGAGAAGTGCAGTCCCTTTTCCCTGCGGCACCCACCAAGCTTGCAGCAATCAGCAGGTTAGAGATGACAGCTAGAACATCAAGTTTTGTTGCTAGTGTTACAGCCATCCTCCAGCAATTTGGTAATTCCCCCAGGAGCTTATTGATATTTTTGTCCTCCTTGATATTGGAGACACTGTGTTCCATCAGGTTGCAGCACACTTCATACGAAGAAAGTACTCACTACTTGTACCTGCACTTTTGGCATCTTTGAATTAAATTAAGCGAGTATCTGCCTGCTTGGGCATGGACTTACATCTTGGATTGATGGCTCTTGATGACAACTTGTCATCTGAGGAGCCTTACTGATCTCCTGTAACATTAAGGGTGACCTTAAGCTGCTTCTGGAAGGATCTTGGGATTTACTGTTTCATTTCTGCCATTGTGGTCCTGGAGCTGACTACATCTCCATGTGTTTCCGTCTATGGGTTAGATGACGCTGCTTCACAGTTAAGGACTGCAATTTTGCATGGATTCCTACATGTACTGCAACTGTGGCAGTGAACATGCTGTGTTGCTCCTGATCTATGTTCTCACTTACATGGAAGTGAGAAAAAGATCAATTGTGTGGGATGTAGGCTTGTGACAACTGGAATCAATAGCTACAGCAGGCAGCTTTAGTCCATGTGTGCATCAGTTTACAGAAAGAGCTGAAGCAAGGGCAGTGGTATCTTGTTTGTAACTAGTGTGACAGTTTTTCCCCATGAAAAGCTTTGAGGGCTTATTTTCCATTAAAAATAATATTTCAATATTTTAATTGAAAAAAAAACCCCTCAATTTTTGGAAATATCACTGAAAGCAGTCCCTTTGTGGGCCTTCTGCACCATTCAACTGCAACGGCTCATGGCTTTTCCCTTCCCATGTCAGCTCCCCTCAGGGTACATGATGAGTTTCTTGTGGCTGTGGTACGTCAGGGAATCTTTTGTCCAACTGAAGTCCTTTCAATGAGAAGTAAAACACTAAAACACTGTTTCCAGGAAATGGAATTAAATAGAAAACTGGTTAATATCTTTTTGTCCAGTTTTATTATTCGTAGTATTTGAGAATCTCAAAAGTACCAGTTGTGGATACAGCTCAATCTATGCCAAGTACTGTGTAAAGGAGAGAAAGACAGTCCCTTTCCCAGATTGCTTTCCACTGATGTGCAAGACAGGAGACATTAAAATGGTTTTCCAGGAAGGTTCCCAACTGCTACCACTGATAATGAGGCTGGCACCTTTGTTGGTGGATATCATGGATTCTTCTATCCGATTTATAAGCCTGTTATGGCCTGGAAAACACAAAGATCATTGCAGTTCCTTGTATTTATGGCTAAGAGCAACCTCTCCCCTCCTTGTCAGATTACTCCCTTGGGTTAACATCCTCTTGAGTTGTAATCACCACATCATTTGTCACCAAGGCAACCTCAGCATCCACTTTGGGAATCCGGGTGCACACTGCTTTAGCTTTGCCTGTTGGCTCTGAAACACTTTGTAAAACTGCCTCCAATACTTCCATAAGAGGGTCTGGTTTTCCAGGGATAAATAGCTCTTTGGAGAAGCCAATTTTCTGCACCCAGATGGGAAGTCTTCAAATTATAAGAGAATGATTTAACTCTGTCCCAACCTGTGGAATTTCTCTAAGCTTTAATTACTCATCAGCGCAGGAACAGTCAGAGTGTGCCAGAACCAGTGGCCAGCTTTGCTCCCGATCTTTGCTTTTGACATGAATCATTTCCAGCTGTTTCGAAGGAAGATGTAAGAATGCTCCACTTGATAAATTGTGCAATTTTCCCACAGGGGAAGTTTCATCCTAATGGGCTGTTGGTAGCTTGTTTGTGCTCTGCAGTATGAGAATTGATATCCCTTTTCAAACCCATCTAACATAGCTGAAGATGCTCCAGTGACCAAATAAATGCCATTTTCTTTCATTTTTAATTCTTTTTCTTTCCCTTCAATCTTTCTAACCTCTGAGCTTGCATAACAGCTCTTGGTGATGTGTTCCACTGCTTAATGGCTCATTGAAATCACACAGTTTAAATTGATGAGGTGCTCTGTCTTTTAACTGAGTTGGGTGGGTTGGGTTGAGGTTTTATTGTCTAGATATGATGAAAACAGTAAAATAAGGGATTCCCAGCCTGCTTTCTCAGAAGCATCCATCATTTCGTGCCTTTCTTTCATGTCCCCTCCTCTCCCTCTCTGCTTAACGAGCTGTGAAGTCCCCAAGGCAGGGGAAAGCCTTGTTCTATTTTCTGATGTGAAATTCTTCAAAGCACGGCAAAAAAAAAAAATTCCACCTTTCTCAGTAGTGATGTGAACATGGGGAAGAGCCAGAGAAAGTATCCTCATCCCTGGCAGTGCTCAAGGCCAGGCTGGACACAGGGGCTTGGAGCAACCTGAAGGTGTGTCTGCCCATGGCAAGGGGTTGGAACTGGATGAGCTTTAAGGTCCCTTCAAACTCTATGATTCTATGAAACATCTGACGTGTGCAGAAGGGCAGCAGAGTGGTCTCATAGAGGTACATCGGGTTTGAAACATTTGCCACAGAGAAAAACAAACCCTTTTCTTCCAAGTTTTTGCTTTGAAAGAAGCAGGAGAGAGAGAGGGGGAAGCTGCATTCAGGCTTCATCATCACATTTTGTTTTGACTTATGGGCTAAACCAAGTCAAAACAGGATGAAGCAAGATGCTGAGAAATTGAATAAAATTCTTTCATTCCTAATAGTGATGAGACCAAAAAAAAAAAAAAAAAAAAAAAAAGAGAGATTTCAGACTTTCAGCTTGGAATTCATATTTTTTTTTATAGGGATTTTAGATTTTTTGGAGGAACAAATATCCTTCTTGCCCAGAAAGGCCAGACTGAAACCTTAAAATGTCCCTATTGGGAGATAGAATGAATTATATTCCAGTTAAGAAAACTGACTGGGGCTTAGGGAATGTGGATTTATTTCTTGGCAGGGTTACAAGTCAACTCTACAGCTTTGAACAAGCCATTTGGAAATACGTCTTACCACGGATTTAAATGCTCCATCCCCAGGAATTGGCAGTGTTCAAGGCCAGGTTGGACGAAACCTTGGGTGCCATGGTTTAGTGTGAGGTGGAACTGGATGAACTTAAGGTCCTTTCCAACCCTAACTATTCTATGATTCTATGATTCTATGATTCTAAGTGCTTCATTACTCCTTTTTGAGGTGTTTGCTGCCTGCAATGGGACTGAAGTCCCCGAAGAGACGCGAATAGAGGCCAGGGAAAGCATCCATATGGGAACAGCAGATTTTTAGTCTACCAGATTTTCTTTTTCAATGTGCTTCATCTGTTTTAAGCTGGCAACGCTTTCCTGAGAAAAAGCCCATCCTCCCAGGATCCTTACAACACACAGGGATGAACAAAACTATATCGTGTGTATAATCTGTGCACAGATAGTTGAAATGAGGGGAGAGATTGGTTTTGCCCTGCAGTCATAACGGGGTATGCAACATATTCCTCTTGGATATCTCTTTGCTTTAGATTAATGCTCTGTTCCTAGCAGTGTTAAAAGCCAGGTTGGATGGGGCTTAGAGCAACCTGCTCTAGTGGAAGGTGTCCTTGCCCGTGGCACGGGTTGGAACTGGATGATCTTAAGGTCTCTTCCAGCCCAAACCGTTCTGTGATTTTATGGTTTTATGTTAATAGGATTTTTAGGATTTTGGGAATTTGTTGACTTCCTTCTGGGATTCGTGCAGGTATTACAAATTCCACTTCCAAAATATACAAACAGTATATTCCTCTACAAATGCAGGATTTTCCCTGCCTTAATGTCTCAGGAATATGGTTTCCTTCCTCTCCCCAGATGACTTTCAAACCAAAGGAGAAGATATACTTAGTTATAGGATGAGCAGGCACAAGATCAGCCACCAAACTCACACTGCAGAAATAGTAGACGGGCTCTAAAAACTGCAACCATTTTTATGGTGATGGATTTTTCATACCAGAAAAATGTTTTTGGGTGAAAGATGTCCTACAGAGATGAATAGCAAAGGGAAATCTGATTGTTCTCCCACTGCAACACGGTTAACCTTTCCTCCTATCCACAGACTGATGCCACTGCTGAACCTGGGTACCGCATCTGGGAGAGCATCTTGATCCTGCTCCCAGCTACTGAAAACAAGCCTACAGGCAAATTTAGGACAAACTTCCTGAGGCCTCAGATCCCAGCTGCCAGGGCTCGAGATGTGAGACCTGACTTCATACTTGAGGCAGGACTTTTGAAACTGGCATATTTC
>JBCJKH010046910.1:13072-27521 GCA_039877255.1 Loriculus beryllinus | reverse complement strand
GCTCTCTCAGCCTGGCTCCAGAGCAGAGCTGCTCCAGCCCTCGCAGCATCTCCATGGCCTCCTCTGGACTCACTTGACAACAGGAAAGCTCTTTACTGCAGTGAATGGATGGTTGTAGCATTCAGAGCTCTTGCTATTCTTGGCAGGTTCCTCCATAGGTCTTTCAACATCTGTTCTTAAAAGGGCAAACTTGCCTCTGAAGACTTGGAAAACTTGACAGGTGAAAGCTGTTTCATTTTCTGTTCCTATCTTTTATAAGCAACAGGAAGGGAAAGTGCCTTGCTTCTGTAATGCAGTTCTCTGTCTGGAGTACAGGTTGTTTCTTAAAAAGCTTAGAGAAAGGTGGCCAAATAAAAATCCCTTATGCCTGTTTGGTGTTTCAGCACCCAAACCACAGAATTCTGTATGAAGTTGTAGAATGTGAATCCCTGCAGGTACCATACCCAGTTTGTAGTGTTCCAGCATGGGTTTGCTGAGTTTTCTGGGAAATGACAGAATGCCACTGAGCTGCTTTTTTTTTTTTTTTTTTTTTTAAGAAACCTGAGGAAATAGCTCAGGTGCCTGTGTCCTGTGTGTTCCTTCTCAGAGTGTTGCAGGACTTTGGCAGTGAAGCATCAAAAAACAGATGCAGAAGAAAGTGAGAAGAAACACTTGTTCTAGTGTTGGGGCACTTGGCATTACCTTTGAGCGTTTACACAGGGAGTTTTGTTAGCAGAGAGTACTTCAGGAGTTCTACTGTGGTTTATAAAGAGGCTTGTGAGGAGAATCTGGCTAGTTTGGAGAGGAACCATGCTCAGCTGAGGGTTTGCTTAATGAAACAGAGGTGAGTAGTCCATTGTTGTGTTCAGACAGGGAGCAGAGTTACACACATCCTTCTTTTCTGTTGAAATACAGGATTAAAGGTGACCAGAGACCTTCACAGAGATTGTTTGGTGTATTTGAGACTTTTGGGGGATTAAATGCAGCGTAAATGGTAAAAGAGAAATCTAGTTTTAGTAAGTTTTTTGTTAATCCCTGTTGGATTTCAGTGCTTAATTCAGGCATAAGAGCATTTTACTGCGCTTTGGAAAGCTAGTGGGATGAAATGGGAGGGGAAGAGGTTGAGTATTCTGGAACTGGGGAAGGCAAAAGGTGGAAGTAATCACCTGTTTAGTAGAAATACAGAACACAGGTCAAAATATGCGTGGACCCAGATAAAATCTGCCTGCTTTAGGGTACACTGAAAGGACGCAGTGAGATTCAGCAGTTGTAAAACTGAATGTTTTCCCCTGCATGTACATACGTGTATCTGTATTTACTCTCTTGCTAAGCTGTTGACGAAACCTATTTCTGTTTTTTTGTATGTGATGTGACCAAACCCATTCATTATTCAGTAACAGCAGGAGTTTGTTTGGCTAAAATAGATACTTGTTTTCCCAACATTAGGGGGCTTGAATGTGACAAGGTAGACCTGTAATCCAGCAATACAGGGGGTGAGCTATGGACTAAAAAGAACAGTTCAGAAGATGCACAGCTTGCTTTCACTGTGCATTGAGAGACTCCTTGGCAAGTGTCTGTGACACTTTGATCATATACTTTGTGATCAGTAAGATTCATATAGATGTAGTGTTTCTTTTCTTAGGTCTGATGAGTAACTTACTTGTGATTTAAATGGATGTAGGCATCTAATCCATTAGAAATGTTACCTGTGAAGGGTTATCTGAGCTCTGCTTCCAACTGTGGAAGTTGAAGGCTGCGGAAAACAGAAGGGTCATGTTAGTCAATTTGATGGCTGCAGTTTTCAAATTGTGCTGGTGGAATGTAACACGCATGCTTCTAGGATCTGTGTTGGTGTTCTTGAATAAAAATAAATAATAAAAATAATAAAAAAGAGGATCTTTCTTGGGGACGAATCTGAGAGGATTGCTGGCATTGGAACAAAGATAGAACTTTATTATAAAGATGTAGCAGTATCAAATTCGAAGTGTGTTTAGCAGTCTTCAGCTTGGCAAAAAGCTTAACCTCAGTCCAAAAGCTTTAATTTTTAAACCAAGAAAGGTTTTTCAATTTGATCCGATGTGAAATACTTGGTGTTACATGGACACAGTATAGGGAATGAATAGAAAAACCGTTCTCATTAAGAAAGCTTGAGTAAGATTTATTCTGGTGCTTCTTTAGTGATCAAAAGTGAACTGAAATCACCTCTGGTTAACTGGGAAACTTTGGCCTTTTGAAACACTGGCACATTACAGTGACTTGCTTATTTTCTTTCTTTGCCATTTAAAGATTCAGAGTGGGAAGGAATATATGGTATGTGAAACACACAGATGTGTTGTGCTTTTGAGTAAGTTGGATAAACTGTCTGAATTTTGTGCATGTAATTGAATTATTAATCTTGTATTTCTCTGAGGTTTTGCATGATTTAAGTATTTTTTTCTAATCTAGTAGGCTTTTAGATTAGAAAAAGTCCAGTCTAATCCTATTCTCAGTCAAATTAACTTCTATACTTTGAAAGTGTGTTAAATGTCCCAGCTTCGTAGGTTTTGGCTCTTTTTCTGTTGGAGTTTGCTGTGAAGAACAGTTTCATTGTTGTAACACTTAAATTGATTCTTTAGGTGTCAGACAGCTCTGTTATCTCACCAGAAGCTGCTCCTGGAATTCTTGGGCAAAGATGATTCTGAGATTTTTAACTTTTCTTCAGTAGGGATGGGGAGTGGGAAGAGACAAGTCAAAACGTTGGGGGGTTTAATTTGTGATGTATTAAATTTGGCCAGGGTACTCCTCAGTCTCTTAAGCTGCTGCATGTTCATATATAGCTATATCTGTCTATATAGTTACTGGAAGTAATCGTAGCGAATCAGCCAGTGCTTCATGACCATATCATAAACAGCTCTCATTTCTTCTTTTAACATGATTTTTTTCAAAGGCCTGGATATGTTTTTTCTATTAACTCAATTTTTTGGTTTACTTATGTCAATTTTTTTTTTTTCTATGCAAGTTGGATTCCTCTGCGAGATAAAAATCCCCTTTGCTCTCCTGTTCCAGTATGGGAGATTCCTGGTTAAAAGCTTCTTTCCATTTAGTATTGTTTTCAACACTACTTGTAGTAGTGGTTGGAGTAGCTTCAGCCAAGGAAGGAAAGTAGGGAGAGTTTGGGAGGAGGAAGGAAGCTGCTTTATTGACAGTCCTACGTGGTGCCTGAATTGAGCTGGAATTCAGCCTGTACCAAGGGAAGATCCCACTCTTTTTCATAGAGTAGAATCCCAGACTGGTTTGTGTTGAAACAACCTCAAAGCTCATCTAGTTCTGATCCCCTGCTGTGGCCAGGGATGCCTTCTACTGGAGCAGCTTGCTTCAAGCCCCTGTGTCCAACCTGGCCTTGAACACTGCCAGGGATGGGGCAGTCACAGCTTCTCTGGGCACCCTGTGCCTCACCACCCTTACATATATGTTTCCTTCATCCATCAAAGTGAAAATAACCATGTTCAGAGCTTGCAGTGGGGTCCATAAGCTGTCAGTGGTCTTTGCCTAGAGCTGGCTGTGCAGCCCTGTGGTGTGGGGAGCTGGTACCCTGTGCAGGTACAGGGGGCTGAGTGAGGCAGCTGGTGAGATGCTTGTTGGCAGTACACTGAAGCGAGCCTTTGGTCTGGTTGTCTTGAGATTTGTGTAGGGTTGGTAAATGGAGCTCTTGCACAGCACTGTCTCAGGTAAGCTGGTTATGTATGTCTGTGATGTTAACCAGGTACAGAAAAACAGAACAGTAGTGCAAACCACATGGTGTTTAAAGCTTGTATCTGGGAAATACTGCTGCTGACCCAAATGTCTTGCCACAGAATGTATCTCACTGAGTGTAGTATAGTATTTTTTCTGTCTGTTTCATTCATGGCATGCTTTCTAAACAGATGGCTGCTGATCTGACTCTTTCTTTGCAGTGCCTGTGTAAGAGGGGAGCTTGGATGTTACCCTTGTGAAAGGAAGCAGTTACTGCACTTGCAGGCTTGAGTTCATCAAAATGTAACTCTTTTTCCCTGAGTGCATCAGTAGAATAAGGAAGGAGAGAGGAAAGCCTGTCTCTTGCTTGTGTCTCCTGCAAGAAGACTCTATTAATAGTTTATTAGAAACCCTCAATTACACAGACTGGGTTTGCTATTTTGTTTTCTGCACCTGTCCATCATGTCGATTCTTTAGCACATAATGCTAAAACCAGAGTTTAAAAGTGCTCAGAACAGAGTCTGAACATTAAATGGATGATTCATAGTGTGCAGAAGATGGGATCCGAATCTCCCCACTTAGATTTCAGGGTGGTTTTGATGTTCTGTAACTCAATGGTAACGTGGTGGCAATAGCTAGTGCCGGCCGCTTGGCTCCAACTAGACAGACTGGTAAGTCAGGTTGGCAGCCACCCCTCCTGGGGCTGACTGGAAGCGTACTGGGATATGTAATGTTATTATATTAGAAACAAGGCTACCCGTTTACAGGAGAGTTGCTCAGTGTCTGGTTTGTTGGCTGTGACAAGTGTCTTGGGACATGTGAGATGAATTAACCGAGTTCTTGTTGGCAGACCTACAATATATAGTTCTTCTATCAGTTTTATAATGGTATTAAATATTTTGTAGGGGGTTTTTTGGTGGTTTTTTTTCTTAAGTGTCAGAAACAACAAATTGTACTGAGTCATAGCTCACAGTATATGGGGTAATCGATGAACCTGTTGCCTTTTTCAATTGGTAACTCGTATTTGGCAAACCATTACTATTGTATAGTTAGGGAGTAATTACAATAAACAAATTTCTAGGAAAACAAATGATAATATAGTAATAGTAATTACAATAAACAAGTTTCTAGGAAAACAAATGATAATATATATATATATAGCGTAAATTAACCAATTCTGCTTGTTTCTAGGAAGTCAACCTAGTTTTCACCAGATTAATGAAAAATGATACTGCCACTGTCTTGGATTCTACTGATGGAAGCGAGTGGCTCATTTTGCAGTGTGCCATGAATGCTTTCATTGCTTGCTAGAAATTATTTTCTGCCTAAGGACCTTATTTTGAAAGCTCAGAACTTAAATCTTGTGTTTTAAACCAAGCTGTAGTGCATGAAGCATGGTGCACAACAATGGAGTTTAGATTCTTTGTGAAGTATTTAAAATCCTTGAGGGTTCAGCATGGAAACGTAAAGAAAATCTTTTGCATTGTACAAGTTCATCCTCATTGTATCCATCAAGAAAGTCCTTGTTGTGGGTACAAGAGGCAGCTCTGTAATGTAACATTAATGTAATTTTCCTTGTGTAACAAAGCATTAGCTCTAAAATAGCAATTACTAACTTGTCATTTAGCCTTCTCCTCCAGTTCTGTACAGCTGCCTAAAACTTCTTGGAAAAAGAAGGCTGAGAAGACAGCTCAGTAGATCCAGTTTTTGTCTTCTCCTTTTTCTTCTCCCCAGGCAAATGCAGCTGTGCTTGTGCCATTCCTGATGGATGGCTTTAAGAACTGGTTAGACAAACCTTCTCCAGTGCTGGAAGCTCCACAGCATGCCCAGCCATCTGCAGTCATTGGGATGGAGTATCAGTCCTCGGTGTTACATGCTGAAACACCTAACCTGGGGGTGAAGGGGGCACTAAGTTGCTTTGGAAGCGCTTCACAAGGGAAGGATTAAAGCCATAGTTGAGCGATTGGTGTTGGTTTAGTGGAGTTGCTTTGGCTGCTGGTTTTATGCATCATACCCATGGTCAGTGTTCCTGGTTTCAGTGCAGCCATCCTTTACAACTGATTTATAGATTGGTATGTTCCTCAGTTCCCCTCCCTTTTTTCAAACAGTCTAAATAACATCAAATCTCTCTGCCTTTAACTGTTGTTATTTAGGCTTTCAGCTGTTCTTGTTCTCCTCTGAAGTCCATATGCAAGCTCTGTTCTTAGCTTGTTGCCCCAAATTAGTCATGATACTCAAGTTGAGCTCTATTGATGCATGGAGAGTAGGAGTGTTATTTCATCTGTCCTGCAAGCTGTGCTTTTGTTTATACATCTCGGTTTGGTGTCTGCCTTTTGCCTTTGGGTTGCAAGTTGAATTTGACTTTATATCAACCAATACTTTTCTGAAGAACTGTTAACCTAAATAAACTGTTCCTCTGTGTGTGCAGTTGATTGTTCCTGTGTGTAAATACGTGTATCTATATATATATTTGCTGACACTCCTGTTTGGATATGCTCTTTAAAAGAAACCTGCTTCAGGCAGAATTGTTATGAAGGCTGAAATGCTATCTTTGGTTTCAAAGAATGACATGGCTTTTGAGTAACAGAGGAAGGCCACAGTGAGCCCAGGAAGAAGATCAATTCTAAGCAATCCATCCAGACTTCCAGTTGGCTTTGCCTCGTATTGCTAAAAACCAAGCCACCAGCATGTTTTGGAAGTCTGGACAAGGAAAGGAGCATGTAGGAAGACCTAATAATGAAAAGAGGAGAAACTTGCAGTGTGGCTGTGATTTTTGTCTGTTGGCCTCCTCTTGTAATAAGCACACCCAGTGCCTAATCTTTCTAAAGTATAGAAACGGAATCAGAGGTAGAACAGCTTTATTTTATTTTAGTAAATAAGAGCAAAGACCTGGAGGAAAATAATGGAAGACGTTTGATTCAGTGAAATCTGAAATGGCTGGACTCTTCCGTAATGCTGTTTGAAGTAACTCCCTCCAGAAGTGCTCTGTTGGATTAATGCTTGTTGCAGTTTCTCTTTGCACTGTGCTCCAAAGCAGCTCAGTAAGCACAGTGATCTGTGGTGCCACATGTTGTATTATGTGACCTTCTCCATCTGAAGAAGCAGAGCTTCAGAGACCTGGACTTCTCTTGATGTACTTGTGTCCTCCTCCCTTTTGGTTTTTGGACCTTAGGGAGATGCTACAAGGTACAAAAAGCTGTGAGGTGATGTGAGCCCCCTGCACTGTTCTTGAAGAGGGGTGGTTTGTTCTAATGCATTAACAGTAAATAGGAGTGTTCTTCCTTCAAGTTGGGTAAAGTGATAAAATAAATTTGCTTATTTTCCTTCTAAGGCTGTAGCATCCTGATTTTTGTACTTTGCAATCTACTGTGGCATTCCCATAGACCTTCCTTTCAGGATGTGTTATGCAGCATGTATGTAATGACAGGGCATTTGAAAAGCTGTGGATCTTAGGAAGAGCAGAGGTTTTCTAAACAGCTTGAAACATGAATTTATACCCTGGCCTGTGCTAGTCACATTGAGGTGGTGATCTTTTCTATTTTCTGAAGAAGTGCCATGCTTCTGGAGTATTTTGTTTTACTTGCCTGTACAGGATTGATAAACCTGGGGCTGAAACTGTGCTTCTGGATGAAGTCACTGGTATCACTGGTCCTCAAGGTTCACTCTTGGTTCTCTGCTTGAAAATGTAGAAGTATTTTGAGTTGTTTTCCTCAGTAGTTACAGAACACTGTACCGAGCCAGAACCATTTTCTGATTCAGGATACCAGTCACAGCCCATGTGAACTCTGCTTCCCACTGAATGCTAGAAATTTGGAGAAGAGAGCTTAAGTGGGTTGTTTGCCTGTAAACAGCATTCCAAGGTCATTTGAGTTCTCTCTGCATCTCTGTTGTGTGTGGGGATCCTATCTTGGTGTTTCTTAGGGATAGATGAGGTTTGTCTTTGCTCCTTACCCTCCCACAGTGATGGCATCGTTTCATGTTCTTCTTTGCCATGTTTCAGTCAGTCTCAAGTCTTTCAGAAGTGTATCTTTCAGATTCTTGGTGGCAGGCAACTGTCAGGCTTGGAATGAGAAAATATTAGATAAGACATGACAGATAAAACCAGGAATTAAAGATCCATTGCCTGCTGTTGGCCATGGTGGTTTTGTGTAAAATAACAGGAAGGAAAAAAAACCCACCAAAAAAATCCCTTGTAAATGGCTCTGTATTTGATGGAATGAAGTGCTCAGTTTACTTGAAAGCTTCCCTTACGGAGGTTCTGTTTTCTCCTTCTGGATAGTTTGCACAGTTGCTGCCTCTATAGTTGTAGGGTAAACAGTGGAAGCACCACAGTCACTGCTAAAATCAGTTTCCTAGGACTGACTTGAGGTTTTAATATCACTTTGTATGAATAACCGGAAGCAATGTGATTGTTTTTCTCAGTCTCTAGCCTGGATGTTTCCTTCAGGTGTAGTAGCTGCCATCCGTAACTCCTTTGATTCCTGCTGGCCACTCAGTAGATGGTCCCAGTTCCTGCATGTCTGTTCACTGTTAGCTGTCACCATGGCCCAGCTCCATACTGGCATGTGCCCGTGTCCTCATGCTTCATTTGGCAGGGTGTGAGCAGGTGACAGCCCAGCTCTAGGGATGTGCTGAGTCTGCCATCTGAGCTGTGGCCGTTGAAAAGCTGAACAAAGCCAGGCAGACAATGGGGGCTGGAGCCCTGAGCTCATCACACTGACACTGGCAAACCTGATGCAACTAGAAGAGCATTTGCTTTAAGTGCATAAATGTACTTGAATATTTGCTGGTGCTGCAGCCCTGGAAAAGATGTTGCAGAAGGAGGTAGGGAAGAGAAGACTGGCAGTGGAAAAGACATCAGGCACCCAAGTAATGTGCTGAGGTTTTGCTGCCATGGCAGCCCTTTCTGGATGTCTGTCATTGGCTTTTGTAGATTTTAAGGCTTAAAAAGAGCCTAAAAATCCCTTAGTCATTAAAAAAAAAATCACAAGTGAAATGATAAGATTCTATTTAAGTGTGATACACAGTACCTCCTGCTTAATCCTAGAGAAGCTCCAACACAAATTCACATCCGGAATAAAGTAGGTGTTTCTAAACTAGTGCTTAATCCCATCCTTGTCCTTTATAATTTGGATTAAAGTTAGCATTGCAGTTTGAATATACCTCTCAAATGCAAAATCATATGTTTTCTTAGAGTCAAAACCGTGTTAGAAATGAGGCCTTATCGCCAGGGGTGGAAGGGATACTTTCTCCTCCTCCAGGGTCAAATTTAAATGTCTATTCTAGGGTTTTCTTGGTTATCTAGTCCAGCCCCTCTGCAGTAAGCGGGGATATCTTCAACTAGATCAGGTTGCCCAGCCTGGCCTTGAGTGTCTCCAAGGATGGTGCATCCACCACCTCTCTGGGCAACCTGTACACATTGAGGAGATCTGGTCTTGAAGAAACTGAACTCTTGTTTTGCAGAACAAAATCTGAGGGGTGAGGAAGATGCTTCTTTCTCCCCTGCTTCCTATCTTGCCTCTCCGTCTTGTTGCCTCCTGACTGTGCCAGCTAAGCAGAGCTCTGGCTGCAGGGATGCTGTGGCATCAGGGAGGAGATGAACTCCCAGTTACAAATCAGTTGAAGCTTCACTGTCAGTGGTAGGTAGAAAGTTAGGAACCTCCAGACTGAGGTTCTATGTGTAAGATGCATACCATGAAGCTTTTTGCAGTGACTGGTTGTAGCATTTCATGGGTGGGGGGAGTGCACTCAATTGGTTTTGGACTAAGGCTTATGTCTTACAAAAACACTTCAAAAACAAGCAAACAAAATAGAGCAGGGAAGGGGTGAACACTCCAGACCAATCTGGCATTCATGTCTGCTCATTTCATAATTGTCTTAAATTTTTGCCTCTCTGCTAGAGGAAATATGAATGATTTCTTGTACTTGAGCATAATTCTTTAGGCTTTGGGTTGAACTACGAGCCCTCTCATATTCTCCCCTGAGCTTTAGTTTGCTTTGTTTAAAGCAATTCAGCCACTGAATTTCTGTTTAAATGATGACTGCGACAGACCTGGCAAAATGGTTTTACTGTGTTATTGCTTTTGTCCCAACTGTAGCTGTTGCTTTAAAGCAGGAGGTAATGCAGGAGGAGATGCCTCTCCCTGATACTTAACTGCATTGAGATGGGTGAAAAAGAACTTTGATGAAGTACACCTGTAGCTGTGATGCAGGAGTAATTCATGATGCTTCCGTATTAACTGCATGTAAAGATATGTGGGTCAAAGTGCATTTGGTGAGTGAGCAGCATGACTTTATGCACTTATGTGATGGATGTGACTGGAGGTCTGGTTCCTGTAAGGAATCAGCAGTGTTGAGGATTGTATCTGGGAACTTGTCACCTCAGAAGGCAACTCTTTCTTTGCTAGAGATTTAATAGGAAAAAAATCTTGAAAAATCGAAAGGTTGGGTTTGTTTAAAAAGCTCTTTGCTTAAGAGATGTGAAGATGTGGATATCCTGGATGAGAGGCCCAGGGGGAAGGTGTGTGAGGGGGTTGAGGTGGTTTGGAGGCTATTTGCTGTCACCATGAGGCAGGAATCTTCTGTTCACGGCTGCACAGTTGTCTCTCCTCTTGCTAGTTCTGGTGCTGACTGGAAAGGCTTCTTGCTGGTTAAACCCATCTTGTTACGCTGCTAGAAATCTCCCTCCTGTTTTCCCAATGCAGGTGCAGTGATGGGGTTGGGAAACCCAGGAAGAGGAGCACAGAATAGTGTTTCTGGCAATGGCCAGATGTTAGGTCAGCACATAAATCCCCATGTTCTTTCAGCTTTAAGAAAGGTAACTCAATTTTTATGCAATGGGAGAAAATGAATGCCTGGTGAGAGCTGGAAATAAGTCAAACCAGTAGAGAAATTGAGAGTTCTGCTGTAGCAAAGTCTGTCATGGTCAGGAATTTCAATAAGGTGGAGGAGATAGTTATATGGATAACTTGTCTGCTATTATTCTTTCCTATTTGAACTCTCATATGGTAACAGAACTGTGTCACAAGGTTTGAATCAATCTTTTCTTCTTGTACTTTAAGTTAAAATGTGTGGTACTCCGTATCTGTCAAGTAGCCATATTCCTTTATGCATTCTGAAAACAAAGGAAATGAGAGGATTGGGTTTGTGGAGAGAAATTATATGAAGTGGCAAACTATTTGGGGGTATTGGGATTTTGCTAGAACCATCTGTGGATCTATGTTGAGCTGTTTTCTCATTGCTGAGTTTGCTTATGGGGCTTCCAAGCTTTAGTACAAGCGGAAGTTGCTGGCTGATGTTGTGAATTACCCAAGCAGGTAATCTGATATGGAAGTACAGAGAGACTGGATTGAAATCTAATGGGAAAACTCTCTGCTGAAATGTAAATGTTAATGAATATTGTCTGGTTAAACAAGAATTCATGTTTGTGTTGAAGGATAGGCCATCAGCTTTCAGATTTTGAGATACCTGAGCCCAATGATGTAAAAGCAGATGGTCCCCAGAAGGAACCCTTGTCGTCAATAAGTAACAGTAAGATCTAATTGGAACTGGAGAAGTACTTCCTGGCTTTTGATTCTGGGAAAGAGAATCTCACTGCTACAGTTGTCATCAAGATTCTGGCTGGTGGGCTGACAGCTACACTGAGCTATATGTTAACACAAATACAACTTTCAAGAGTTTGAAGTGTTAAGCAAGTGAAAAATTAAAAGCTGGGGTTGAGGGTAACTTTCCTCAATGGCATGTACATGGTGGCCTTTCAGTGTTTTCTGACATCCCCTGTCACTTGTGGATATTGCTCAAGTGGGTGAGATCCTGTTATTTTTAGGAGTAGGGATGCATCAAGAAAGGTGCATTTTGAGGTTAAGACCATGAAATATAAGACGGGAGAATAAAATGATATTTCTGCTTTTGCCAGAAAGTGCTTAGCAGATGTTTTGACGTGGTTTTTCAGATAGCATTGAAAATGTCATTTTTTGGGTGTGAGGGTTTTGCTGTAGGGAATCTGATTGGTAGAAGAAGAAAACTCATCTGCTCTGGAAGTCTGTGTGGGGCTGTGATGGTAACACATGAAATATTGTCAACAACTTCTGCAAGGTTTAGTCCTGGTCTAAATAGTCACCATTACACAATGAGAATGTTTATTCTCTGCCTGTGGTTGCCATAAAGAGATGTTGTTGTTTTCTCTCTCCCCAGCAGGTTTCCTCTCCAGGGGTCTGGAATTTGCCACCTTCCTCCTCTCCTTCCCCAGTCAAACAAAATTTGTCTGTTTTTACAAGCTTTTTGCCATCTTGAGGGTGGTTCAGACGTGCCAGGATTTTAAATAGTACCTCTGCCATTGATTGTCTGATCCATCCTTTCTGGTCTGAATTTAGGCACAACATTGTTCCCTTTGCATGGTAATGAATGCTTTCTGTCTGCCACTGGTGTCAGCTCCTGGTGTCATATGAAGCCAGCAGAACTACTGGCAGGAGAATTCTTTTAGTTATTGTGATTTGGAAGATCACAGAGGCTTACATAAGAGTTAAGCTGAGCCTTTCTGCTGTCAGCTTGGTACTAGGAGCATAAAGTACTTTGAGATTGAACTCTGTTGGTACTGTCCAAGGGAAAGATTTTCTTCTCTGCAGATACTCTGCTTGAGGAAGTTATCTGTGTGGTTTTATAAGGTGATAAATCATCTGCTGAGGAAGCTATGAAGCTGCAGGCTTCTCAGGCAAGCTGACTGTGCTGTACAGGAGGAATTAGTCAGGTAGTGGACATCCAGGAGCGAGGCAGGGCAGTTGAACTCTGAAGCACAGTGGTGGCTGTGGAGATTCTGAGCCCTGCTTCACAGGGAATGGCACTGCTTTCAGAGAGATGGGTTTTTAATCAGCAGGGTAATGAAGAACAGCATGAGCCAAATATAACCCAGAAATGTTACTGGGTGACGCTGGTTGAGGTTAAAAAAACTTTGGAAGGTGTTGTTGTGAAGCCTTTAGCAAACTGTATTGCTGGAAAGGAGATATCTTCCTGTTACCCTGTGGCTAGCTTTAATATAGATCACTCAGGTACCTTATTTTGCCCTAGTAAAAAGGGGACTGTCAGGAGCACAGAAATTAGATCTGTAAACTCAGCATATGTGCCATTTAGTCAACTTGAATAACCCAGCCCTGCTGTGTTTCAGTGTTGTGAATATTAGCAAGAAGTTCAGTGATAGTCAACTGAGCTACAATTGGAGCCCATGGACAGTGTATGTACCTGCTCTCTGTAGTTGTTCCTTTGATTGTGTTCTTCTCCTGTTATTGCTTGCTGAAGGTGGGCTAAGGAACAAGTTGAGTCTGAATGAGGATTGATCAAGCCTTTGAAAACCTGGCCAGTGTGTGTCACCATTTGTTCTGATTTGCATCCACATCTATCTTTTGGAAATAATCCTTTCTGTTAAACAGGGATTAAGGTTTCCCATCCATGAGTTTTGAGTATTATACAGTGTAGAAAGACTGATTTGGAAAGAATTCAGAGCAGCCTATTTAGCTCATGATATTTTCTTGTTCAAAATATGTATTGGTGTTTAAAGAGACTCATATTATCTATAAAACTGCATGCTTATTTAAGCACTCATGGCTAATCTTGTACATAATGGCACTGTGATGTGTGAAGATTTGTTATGTAGTGATTAGAAATGGTATTCCTAAGTGGCTTGGATATCTTTTTTAGGATGTGCCAGACCATAATCAAATGGTCATAGATTCGGATGAGGAGGTAGGATTATGAGCAAGTTTTTATTGGCAGGTATTGAATGATTGGACTAGATCTTAAAGGTTTTCCAGCCTAAACTATTCTGAAGTTTGTTGCAACATTGAAGTATATGACACCTTAAATGTGAGAGTGAGAATTTTGAAGAACTTGGAAATAACATTTCTGTTCCAAGTCCGTCTAATGAATGCTGCAAAAGGTGAGGTAAAAGAAATTCTGGTAAAAGGGTATTGAGTACCTACCTGCATGTGTCAGGAGAGGACTTTTACGTATGAAATGGATGTGAAAATGAGTAGTTTTGAAAAGCAAAGTAGAATCAGCTATTCCTAAACAGGGTTTCTGTCACTATACAAGTAATGTTGGCAGTCAAATGTAGTCAGATTCCAGTGCAACTCCTTGTGCATCCTCAGATTACAAACTCCGAGGTCCCCCTGCACTTGTGGTCCTGGGTACTGCATAGGATGTCATCAGTGCCTGTGAATATTGTGGGAATTCTTCAAGGGCTCGCCAGCCTCTAATGGAAATTTAAGGATGGCATGCTGAAATTAATAAAGGGGAAAGAAGAACTTAAATAAGCTTCAACTGCTTTAGTAAAGAATTCAGTTTTAAATGAAAATGGCTTATCCCAAAATATCCGGATGGTGCAGTTCAGTCTCTGCTTTGACTTAAACCAGTTCTTTAACTGGTTTAAGTTAACAGCAAGTGAACATTCCCTTGTAATTCCACGGCTCTTTAGTGTGAGATTCCACTGCTCTTTAATACATCTGTTAACAGCACTTTAAAATTTTTAAAAGCATGTGAATCTTAGGAAGATGACTATGCTAGAATGAATTCTCAGTATTTTTCTAACTGCTGTATACAAAGAGCACTGCCCCAACATATGGTTTTTTCCTTAAGGATTTCACTGTGAGCAGTCAGCATGCAGTGAAACATACTGGAGTGTTTAAAATATATTCACCAAGTGTAAATATATTCTGTTCTTCATTCTGATATTGTAAATTGGATATCTTGATGCAGAAACAGTGACACT
>JBCJKH010046910.1:0-12972 GCA_039877255.1 Loriculus beryllinus | reverse complement strand
GATATCTTGATGCAGAAACAGTGACACTTGGAATGGCCTGTGCTTGGTTTCAGATGACCAAGTAGATCTCTGCACCCCATCATAGATGTGAACCTTGGTGGCAGGCAGGTGTAAGCACTGCAGCAGGGATGTGTGGCAGTGTAGCAGTGTGCCAGAATTGCTTGAATGGTGAAGGCATTGATTCTTGCATTAATGAGAAGCCAAACGGCTGCTCTCAAACTGGGAATGGACATTGACTGAAGGTGATTTGTGAAACTTTCAAAGTATGGTTTCAGTATTTAGTCTGTAATAATTGCAAGCTGGGTACTGGGAGATGTGGTGTAAGTCAGTCTTGCAGAGAGGTATGCACATACCAAATAGAAGATTTTCTGTTTCCTGAGGTTTATGCCTAATTGACCCCGCTGAATAGGGAAGGAATTGAAAAGCTACTGGTTCTGTATGGTGAAGGCAGCTGATCTGTAAACCAGTAACCATCATCTTTTTGTAGTATGTGATTGATACTTTTTTGGAGGCAGGGTTGTACTATCCATCATTGCATTTCTTTACACTGTTTGCACATTTCTATATGCAAATACAAGCCCTGCCTGCACTGCAGAGGCAACTGTGTGCAAATGTACCGTAGGCTGTGTTGAACTCTATGGAGTAAAGCTGTGCAGGTATACCATCGCTTTATATCAGCCACGTAAATGAGAGGGATAAAGAACTTACGATGCTGTTCTTGTAGCAAACCAACTGTTTTTATAAGACACACTGTTGGAACAAGTTCCTTGAGCCCAAGAATTTCTCCTGTGTGATGTTAGCATGGAGGGGATGTTGATTTCAAGTACACTGAAAATATGTGAAGTTCTGTTTCATGATTTCTGTTCTTCTACAGCCAGAGCTGTACAGTTTAGAATGTTAATTTATTGGGACTTGAAGGTAATAACTTTTTTAGGTTTTTTACTACTCTAAAAAAAAAGAAAGTTCTGTTGGAGCCAAGTCTGCTTCATTTTGGGTGAAGTTGGGCAGGGAAGAGGGGATAGATTGACACATTTTACATTGGAAAACTCATCCCATTCAGAAAATATCAAACCAAGCCTATGGAATACTACCTATTGCCCAAACTTATGGTTTTTTGAGCTTGACCCCTGGATTTATCCTTGCTCCTCTGAAACGCCTCCAACCGCAGGTATGAATTGGAATTTGGGATAGGTAATGAAGCTGCCAGCTGAAAAACAGTTTTCTTCCTGCTTGATTAAAGTTGATTAAATGTTCAGGTCTCAGGCAAAGATTACTTACTTTTAAATATCTGATTTTTTTCTGGCATGTTTGCAAATGATTTTTAACTAATAGTGCATGTGGCTGAAATCTAAACTAGTGTCTCTGCATTTCTTTTGTGTGACTCCCATACTAACCCGACTGATGAACGAACGTGCACTGAAGGGATTGGTAAATTGTCCACTGCCGATGGCAAAGCCTTCGCAGATCCTGAGGTTCTCCGGAGACTGACATCCTCTGTCAGCTGTGCACTGGATGAAGCTGCTGCTGCATTGACGCGGATGAGAGCGGAGAACAATCACAATGCAGGACAAGTGGACAAGTATGTACTGATCCCTCCCCACTCCCAGTTTCCCATATGTAGAATATAAGTTTGTATTTTTAAGTTCAAATTAAGTTAATTTTATAGTTGATATTTGGCAATGTATATGCTCTACTACTAGCAGAAATAGTTTATGAACCTGAAGGTGTTACTACTGTCCCATCAGCTTATTGGTGTCAAAGTGTAAGAGAAAGGTACGAAATGTTATTTTCTAACCTGCTGCTCTTTCTGTGTGCCAGACAGTTGATTTCTGTTTCAAAACCAGATTAAATTTTTAGCTGTAGAAGTGTTGGTGATAGTTTTCTCATTGCTGCCTCAGCATACTTTGGTGGAGACTAAGGGATCCAGCTCATTGTATTAAAGTTGGAAAAGACTACTCATACTTACAGGGCAGCGATTTGCCCTGGGATCTTGCTCAGGAATTCAAAGGGAAATTAAAACTCTATTAGAATCTGATAACTTTTTCTAGCTCGGAATTATTGAGGACAGCATTTAACTCCCATGGTGACAGAACTGAAGATTTGTCCTATGTCATCAAAAGCTTTCTTCTACATTAGTAATTTCAAAGCATCTTTAGGGTCCTGGAATATTTTCTACTCTGACAAGTGATGCACATTATTCCTAACCATCTTAAGCAGCCCAGTGCCATTCTTGTCACTTCTGCAAAATGGCTTGGAAATATCTCAAAGGGAACCTGAGCAGAGAGCAAACTGGGAGATCTCTGGAGGTGTCTGAGTCAACTAGGATGAGATGAGTCTGTTTCCTGGGGCACGTTTGGTTTCACAGCAGTTCTGTATTATAGGAAGTGTCTCAAGGTCATCTTCTGAGAATGATTCATGTGTTTCAGGATTTGTCCCACAGGTTATGGGTCTGGGTGGCTCCTGTTTCCAAAGGCTAGACTGTATGTGTGCAAAAGTGCATGAATCCCTTCCCTCTCCTCCCACCTGAACATGAACCTGAGCTGTAAATGCTAGTTACATGTGGGCTGCAGCAGAGCTGCTTGTGCTGTGAGCACAGAGCTCTCCTAGGGAAGGGACAGGTCTGAGAGTGTCCTGTAGGATTTCAGAGGGATCCCATTGTTTCACTATATGACCCATGTAGCCAAATAATAAACTTCACGTAGTGATTACAGTGCAAATGTAAGTGATAAGTGATATTCTCTTCAGGTCAGACCTCAGCTATTACCTGTCAGCTGCTGGCACAGTTTAATTAATTTTGGAGTATATGACAAATAAGTTCTTTTTAAAACAGGCCTGTAACACAGTTCAACCATTACAGTCTTTGACCAGTTGAAACTTGCATGCTTTCCTGAGGAATGGATATTTTCTGCATTGTCAGTGAATTTGAGTGAACTTCTGTCTTTTACAGGAAAAAAAGCAGAAGTTTAAGGTGTTTGAATCTGACTGTACTAGTTTTTATTTTAGGAAACAAGCTTCCATGTATTGCAGGTTAAATATCTTGATAGGAGTTCATCACATCCAGTCCAGTACTGTTTAGAACTGAAGCCTCTGGCTTAACTGCCCCTTCCTCTCACCAGGTCGTTACCTGTGGGTTGGTTCCTGGTGGCTGAGGACAGTCATTCCTTACACATATTTTCTCAGTTGGAGAAGCATAATTGAGTTGATGCTGAGCATGACTTGCTCTGGTTTGTTAATGCTTGTGTTTAGCAGTGCTCTAACAGTTGTCTTTGCTGTTAGACTTTGGTTTTAGTATAGGCAAAGATCTAAAGGACAGTTAACTTGGTTTGAAATGAATTGAAGCACAGCTCACCTTATTTCTAGGTTTGGTTAGTGAACCGTCCTGGCTTCACTAGGTAGGAGGAAATAGTTATTCTTTACTTCAGAGAGGAAATAGTTATTTTCTACTTCAAAAGAAATAGTTATTCTCTACTTCAGAGGTTAATGGTAGTTGAAGTAGAGATTTCAGACTTCTGAGCTTTTAGATGCCAAGAACTCATGGTTTGTCTTGTCTTTTCTTTCAAACTCTTAGCTTGTAATTACCTCTTGCAGTATTTTAAGGACTGTTCTATGCAGGCATTTTTAAAGTAGTGTTTCATGTAGGACTGTATTAAATTGTTGCTGTTTAAATTTCAGTTGGCTTATTCCATCCATCTGAAAACTTCTATAATGTGCTTTTAACAGTGCATGAAAAGAAACAGTAAACTTATTTAAGGCTTCTCTCCTTTCTTCTTTTAAGATGTCATTAGGTAAAGTAAGGATTTTTCTTTGAAATGGGTGGTTAAATTAAGAAATTGGAGTTTTCAATGAAAATAAGAAAGCTTTGGGCTACTGCAGAGAAGGAAATAGTCCCACTACAAGAGAGAGAGTGGTCAGCAGTTTGTCTTGTTGCAGTATTCAGTATTAGTGGTCTTTGTTAAAAAGCTCTTCACTTTTTTCCTCTACTAGAACTTTGCCTTGGTATCTGTACTCAGTAGTTTGGTGTGTTTGTAGCCTCTGTGCATCTGGCATGCTACTCGTGTGATAACATCAGGGAGGCTTACTGCTGTACCTTGCAAACGCCACAGCTTAAGTTTTGAGCAGTATTCTCTCCATCTAGTGTATATGAGAGCTTATGTGAGCTAGCAACTTATGAGGACAGGAGCTCATTTAGGCATAAGCAAGATCTTCATTTTGATGGGTGAAACAGAGACAATGTGTGTATATACTTAAATCTGTAAGGTATTATTTTCTGGTAAGGCTTAATGCCAAGTCATGAGTCTTTATTTAAAGACTTCACCCTTGCATAGTAAGGCCACCCATCTATTGCAGCTCACATTGAGCTCATTCTGTGTAATGATCTTCCAGTCGCAGTTTGGCAGAGGCCTGTTCGGATGGGGATGTCAATGCTGTTCGGAAGCTGTTGGATGAAGGAAGGAGTGTAAATGAGCATACTGAAGAAGGGGAGAGTCTCCTTTGCTTGGCCTGTTCAGCAGGATATTATGAATTGGCACAAGTAAGTAACAAATATAATCACCACTAACCTTTGTGAGGCGTTCTCCAAGGGGCTTCTTTGGTAGGTAAACATTTTAGCTATTCGGAGTGTAATGTTTTTTATAATCTAATCAGAGTATCAGTTAATACAGCTTATTGTGGGTTTCCAGTTATTGTTTGTCTTTTTAATGGGAAATGCTCTCATATATGCCCTTAGGTTTAAGGGACATGTGAAGAATATATCTCATGTTTTGTGATACATCTACCTTTCTGGTATTGTTCTAGATGCAGTCAAGCTGTTCTGCCAAGCAGACATTGCAAGAGGATCTAAAATAGCACCAAAATCGAACACTACAAGTGGTTCCCTTCTAAAAACTCGTGTCTCAGTCACTCAGTTCTTTTTATTTAATCACATCTGTATCAACAGTGAATTAATTTCTGTTCATGTTTGGCTTTTATATTTGTGTATCAAAGGGCAGAGCTCATGTGATAGTTCTCAGAAAGTGGCCAGCTGCATGTTCTGGTGTCAGGCAAGAGCACAGGGAGATGACTGTAAGCTTGATCCTGCTGTGTGCTGTGGTCGCTAATGCACATTTGCAGTTTCTCTGCTGTCATTCTGGTTAGTGAATTGCCTTGTGACTTTTGAAAATGTCAGTGCTGCACTGTAGACTCATGTTGATTTTAGCAGTTAGGAACAAATATAAAAAGCGAGCATTTCCTGAAACAGAGGGCAGTGCAGGTAGGAATTATAAACGTCCTGGGAGTCCCATTGTGCTTCACCACTGGGGACATTGTTGCAAGGGTATGTCCAGGCTGCCCGGGGAATCCTTCTCACACAGAAGCAAAATGTTGGTGCTGCAATTTATTCATTAAAGTGATTTTTTTTTCCCTCTAGGTGCTACTAGCAATGCATGCAAACGTTGAAGATCGAGGGAACAAAGGAGACATAACTCCCTTAATGGCAGCTGCCAGCGGAGGCTACGTGGACATTGTTAAGCTGCTCCTTGTTCATTGTGCAGATGTCAACGCACAGTCTTCAACAGGTAACTGGGAAGCAGGAACACCAAGAGTTAACAAGACTGACACATAAGATGTGCAGCTGGTTTGGGCATCTGTTGTTTTGCCTCAGTTTCATTGACAGTGAAACATGAAAGGGAACTATTAAGAATAGACCAGATCATAGCAGATGTGTTTGGAGTCTTACCTGGCTGTTGTTAAAGATTGTTTTTAATATAAACTGTAATGGAAAGGACTGTTCCTGTGAAAACCACTGTGGCATTAAATGACTGGAAAAACACATGAAGTTTGTTTTCTCTCATCTATGTAATTCCAAATGACCCAGTAAGACTCCTTGGGACACATCTGGTCAAGACCTGTTATTTCTGTCTATTGCTTGTTACCAGAGAGGAGGAACAATTCTGTGAGCATTGAATGTTTTCTACATTGCTTGATGCTTGACCACAACTTAACTGACCTTGCTGAGAGCAGTAACCTGCAGCTGGATTTTGCTGGCATCAACCTAGAATTTACACTTTGTTCCAGTTTTGAAAAACCAGGTGTCTGAACTATGAAATGTTCTTTTTATCCTGATGCTTAGCTGTATTAAGCGGAACTTACCTTAAAAGCGTTTAAAACATGAACCATATGTGATTGTCTGTCACTTACAGTAGTTGAGTTTTAAGTTAGAAGTTTATTTTCATCCAGCCAGTGAAAGTTTTTCAAGGAATTACAGCATACTCCTAGGCAAAAAACCCCTTAACCCCCCCAACTAAAGTGAGTGTGAAAATTAGTCACTGATCTCGGGGTGTGTGTGTATGTGTGTGTGTGTTTGATCTCTCTTTGTGTGCTGAAGTAGGAAACGTAAAAAGAAAAAAAGTCCTGATTTATAATACAGGCTTAACATTAAAACTGTTTCACATTATAGTTGTGTTGGGATTTTTCTATCCAGCCTGAAATCACTGGCTGGAGTAGCATTCCTGTGAGGTAAGAGCCTGCTGGCAGCCATGTACTTGTTTTTGTTCAGTGCTGTTAAATCTCTTTTCCTGTGAGTGGTGGAAACAGCTTTCATATAAACTACTTCTCCTCTGCAGGGAACACAGCTCTCACTTACGCTTGTGCCGGAGGCTTTGTTGACATAGTGAAGGTGCTGTTGAAAGCCGGTGCTAATATAGAAGACCACAATGAGAATGGCCATACCCCCTTAATGGAAGCGGCCAGTGCAGGTCATGTTGAGGTTGCAAGAGTATTGCTGGAATATGGTGCAGGAATCAACACTCACTCCAATGAGTTCAAAGAAAGTGCACTTACACTTGCATGCTATAAAGGTATTGTCTCTTGCCTTGTTTTGTATGTTTTGTTATATTTATTTTCTAGGATTTATCTAACTAAAGCTTCCAGTTGTAATTTAAGTATTTTCTGAAGAGCCTTGGAATACTGGATTTTGGTTGTAAACTCAGGAAATGCTCATCCATGGTATAGCAGTGTTAAGCCTGTCTACTTGGTGGACATGTATTTGATATGTTGCAGATGGAAACTTGTGACAGTGTCCACACGTGTGCTTTGACACACCGCTATTCTTTTATTCTTCCACTACAGCGTTCCCTTGTTTCATTCAGATTCCCTTCACCAACTGTGTTGCAAGTTCTGAAAACATCTTTGTTAGCTGTTAGGAAAATGGGAAGTTGGAACGAATGTTCCTCGAATACCTGATGTGGTGACAATGCTGGTGTTATTACTGGATACTGTTTCTTTAGTGTAATTTTAGAGGATATCTATGAATTGTTACATGTTTTGAGCTTTCACGACCTTTTGAGTTAATTTATACTGCTATGTAAAGCTTCTATAGAAAGTAACAGTGCAGTGGTAATCCAGTGTGCTTCTAAATTGGTTTTGTTGTTTTTTCTTCCAAAAGCCACCGTATACTTTCCAACAGTTGTTTTCCTCCTAATCAAAGCTTTAAGGATATAGGTTATTGTAATAGTAACATCAGGTTTTGCCTCTGTGGTTAGAATTGGATACATACTAGTGTAACTAGTGAAAACCCATCTGGATTTGTCATGGGTTTCCTGCAGCATATAGTAGCTCCTTACATAGATGTTTCAGTAATAGTTCTCCTGGACATTTTGGAGGGGCATTCTTGTCTCTCGTGACCCAGAACTTAATATATGTAATGTAAGATACTCATTGACTAGAGATTTCATGTATTATCTTTGGTAAGGTGATTGATAGGAAAACAAGGTAGCTCAATTAGTATAACACTAAGTCTTGACTTGGAGGAGGGTGCTCATTGAGAGGATAAAATGTACAACTTGGTGTCAGGGACAGATTCTAAAAGGACAGAAGCTATAATAGCGTTGAAAACAAGTACTGTAAAGTTCAGTAGAAGCTTCTAAAACCAGTGTTAGATAACATAATATGACATTAACGTGTGTGTCCTGGTTCTCAGGAATATGTAGATGCTGTGATTAAAAAGCTTAAAGTTAAGTTCAGATCTTCATGGGCCTCTAAAAGATAATGCCCTCAGTTGTGTGTTGCCTTGGAACTCTTAAATGGTGTGTCACTCTACAGCTGAATAAGGAATAAGCACAGTCTTTTATAGCTTGAAGTTACAAGGGAAGGTACCTCTTGTGTGAACTGGAATTGGAGAAGCCTGTCTTCATCTCAGAGTTGGGCCATTATCTGTGGGAAAGACTACAGTCTTGCTGTCCATTTTGCTCTGGTACTTTTTAGAGTACTTTAAAAAGAACAGCTTTGCAACGATAGTTTGTAGAACCTGTAATAGCGTTGTATTGTCTGTACTACTAAAAGTTTATGATACTAAATGCTTATTTATTTTGCTCTGTTTCATTTGAAGGCCATTTAGATATGGTTCGGTTTTTGCTTGAAGCTGGAGCTGATCAAGAACATAAAACAGATGAGATGCACACAGCACTGATGGAGGCCTGCATGGTAAACAGCCTTTATTTTGCTGCTCCCTTTTCAATGACAGGAATAAAGGAGATGATAAAGTGAGCCCTTGTTAACAAGCTGGGTTGGCTCTGCAGTGAGCATTTGTTACTTGTGATAGTATGAAGCATTTACTATAGTTATTGCAGGTAACTAATTGATTATAAGGAAAAATGAATCTGAGTTTTGGGAGTGTGATGTGTTCTATATATTCCCTTTGTAAAGTTTAAGGATAACTAATCTGCAGTGCAGTACAGCAGGTTGAGCCCAAGTCACTGTTTCTGTTGTGGTGTAGGAGTCACTTTTCCATCTTTGCCTTTATAAAAGTTCTCAGATCATTGTGTTTTGTACTTCCAGAAGTACACTGAGCTGGATGACTGATGCATTACATTGTTCCTGCACTGCTGCAGGAAGTGTTTTGCATGTAGGGATGGTTTGCTCTCTTCTAGGCTTCTGTAAATGCTGCTGTGAGGTTTTTCTTCTGAAAATAAAACAGTAAGTCAAAAGTAGGTTAGTTCTTAGTTCTTGGACAACTCATCTAATTTCAAAGCAGCCATTCAGGAAAGGTTTCCTTTTCCAAGAGCTTCATCTTAATAAAGAATGTGCTGTTGTGTCAAAACATACATGCAACTATTTTTGTCCAGACCTTAAGTGACCTTTTATCTGTCCTTCAAGCAGAAGTTCTTTGAATAAAGAAAAGGGACCTTAATTTGCTCCCAGTAGCCTGTAATCCTTAAAAGGCAGCCTGCAATGTTCCTCCAGTTTTCTGAGACCTGGAGGATCAAGTGTTCCATCAGTGCACTTGTGAGGTGATGATGCAAGTGACCAAGGTCAGATTATACCATCTCTAACTGTGTTGAAGTCTTCTGACAGTGAGATGGTGACAGTGTCCTTGAATAGTGTTCTCTGCATGGGACCTTAGTGCCAGTAAGGAATTGAGAATGCTGTCTCCTAAAGGACATTGCAGCAAAACTGTAACTCCTTGTTCTGTCATGGTGATGCAGTCTGAGCACTGGGCTGACTTGAAGGCTGTGAAGTGTCTTGCTTGGGGAAGATAAAGCTGTGTGGGTTGCCTGCACATTTTTAGCTCTTGGGTGTTTCAGACTAGTTTGCATTACAGTGTGTGTTGACCTTTAAAAACAACTGAAAGGAAACTGATCCTTTTAAGTCTGAACTCTAGAGTTGAATGATGGAATGTGTTCCTTGTTACCTTTTGGCTGCTCCCTTGCGGAAAGGAACTGTTCCATCAAATCAGGGTGACTCTTCCCAGTGGGTCTTCACTATTTTCCAGCTAGTGAATGCTGCAGAGGGAGCTGAAATGTTTGGTATCTGATCACCAATTATATTATAAGTGCTTTTGAGTTTTAGTATGTTTTGGGCAAGGTAGAGTGCCACACCTAGAAAATGCCTTTAGTTAGATGAGGTGGTTGTTGGCTTTTAGCCAGCTTCTCTGAGAGCAACAGACTGTCTTTGATTGTAGACTTGATTGCTGTCAGTCTCAGGTTACTACCTGCTTCATGGTCAACTTAAGTGTTGGCAGGAGTCGTGTGTTTGATATCCCTATATGTGTTAGCTGTTTGAGTTACTAGCTGGTACTTCAGGTGAGATCAGAATGGAGAACTTGTAGTTCACTTGAGGTTGTGGTTCTTAATGCATAGGAAGCTCTGTAATTTTGGGAATTAGTGGAATTATTAGAGTTACAACTTTATAAATTACCCCAGATAGCAGTGCTCTAGCCTCAATAGCTGTGGCTTGAGCCTTGGGCAGAGAGGTCTTCTAATGTATTTTTTTCCCCCTGTATATTGTCCAGCTTCATTTAGATTTCCTTTAAAGGACACATCTTAAAAATACCTGCTATTTTCCACTGAAATTAGCCCTTTTCATGTCTTCCTCAGGAAGAAGTATTCCTTAGTACTCTAGGAACATCCGTCAGTGTGCATTGGGGCTAGTCTAAAGAATTAATCCATCTGAGCTACCAAATCCTAGGAGAACCACTGTGTCCTGACACAGGGCTCTAGATCAAAGCTGACTGACAGGTTTACTCCTGGATGAGCCCCACATTTCTTTGGATGGCAAATGGAGTGACCGAGTTGATGCATCTAATGCACTTGCAATATGCAGAGAAGCAAGTAGTTTTCTCTCCACTGAGAGATACAGAGCAAGCTTTGATTGAAGTCTTTCACTTGAAATTCCCTTTTCATCCATAAGTTATTTTATTGTGTATTCTGAAATGTCCTCTGATTAGACTCTCAGACCTTCTGTATTTCACTGAGCACTTTTGGCATGGCTTGAACCTTCCCCCTTGGTTAGGAGTAGTTTGCAGTTGGTTTCAGTTTTCCCAGATCTCTTCTCCAAATTGTTCCACAAGTTTGGGCCCCAGTTTCTGAAGTTATGTGGGAGGGAGAACATGTAAGAGTGTTTCTTCTTTCTTAATGTCTAAATTTCTTTACTTTTTCCCCTTTTGAGAAGTATTGGGTCTCTACCGAACATACCGTTCAGGTACTTTGAGGAGTTTAGTGGTAGTTTCCTGGGAAGCTGAGAGCTGTATTTATATGCTTTGATTGGTAAGGGCTCAGAGAGATTGCTTTGGCAATCCTCATTCTCTTTCCTCTATGATAAAGATTGCTTCACCCCAAGGCACTTGCCAGTCTCTTTTAAAATTTGAGTTTACCCTCCTCCTGTTACCCACCTCATTGAACCCACTTCAGTTCCTCTGCCGGTCTTTCCCAGGATCTAGAAATTGCCAGTTGGAGGGTTTTTTTTTTTCTTTGCCTGTAGAAGCCATTAATCAGCTACAGAGATAAAGAAAATATTTGTTCCAGTGTTTGTTTTGGTGTTTAGTCATGAAATGGGTTTATTACTTATGGTCACTGTTACTTCTGTGTCCCAGGGATTGTGCTGAATATTAAAGAAAGCCTTGTCCCATAATTCTTTCTCTATTTCCCCAAGAAAGGAAAACATACAGAACCAAAACCCCACCATAGATCTACATTTTTTTTGACTCTTGCATTTAAACCTTAGCTATAGGTGGAAAACTGAATGTCATTTTAATTCAAGCATTACCATAACTATGTCATAAATGGAATCATCATCAATTAAAAGACCCTGTCTTTTTAGGATCATTTTCAGACCTAATGTGATAGTGGCTGCAACTCCAGCATCAAGTGACTTTGAATGTTTCTGACTTTGATGTTCCTGTTCTGTAGGACGGGCATGTGGAAGTGGCACGCTTGCTTTTGGACAGTGGTGCTCAAGTGAACATGCCTGCAGATTCATTTGAGTCTCCACTCACTTTGGCTGCTTGTGGTGGGCACGTGGAGTTAGCAGCTCTCCTGATTGAGAGGGGAGCTAACCTGGAGGAAGTTAATGATGAAGGTTATACTCCTCTAATGGAAGCTGCCCGGGAAGGCCATGAAGAGATGGTTGCCTTGCTGCTGGCACAAGGTGAGAGCACTGCTGTTTCTTGAGCGTTCCTTACTAAAGATGTAGTGCTGACCATTTGCCACTAAGTATTAGGTGCAGATTTCTCTCATGTAGCATGAGGCTGTCACTGCTCATTGCTGTAACTACAGAGCAAAGGTAAAACACTCAAATAGTGGAGATGACGGGCATACACCTTCCTACCCTGTGTCTGGTCAGTTAAAATAACAACTGTTTTGTTTCCTAGGGGCAAATATAAATGCACAAACAGAAGAAACGCAGGAAACAGCTCTCACTCTGGCATGCTGTGGAGGGTTTTCTGAAGTAGCTGACTTCCTTATTAAAGCAGGAGCTGATATAGAACTTGGTTGCTCAACACCTTTGATGGAAGCTGCTCAAGAGGGTCATCTTGAATTGGTGAAATACTTGCTGGCAGCAGGTATGTGTACAGTGCAAATGACCTAGCCCACAGATACTATGGACTCAATGTTCTGTGTGGTTTAGAAGATACCTGGGCTTATTTGTGTCACTGTTGTAACAAGAAATTATATTCTCAGATACTGTAGCAGGAAGGAAAAAGCATATGGTACACATCAATATTGTGTGATGCTGTTAACAGAGGAAAATGTCTCACAGAGTCCTGGATTGTGTGGCATATCTAGAACCATTCATGTATCCACTAGGAGCATTGTTTCCAGCTAACTGCATTTAGGACAAAATGTCAGTACAGATAATGCCTGGTTTTATATGTTGCTTCTGCTTTGACTGAGCCTCGTTATCTGCAGTCAGTCTCCCTAAATAACCAGTACTTTAGGAATTGTGCCTTGGGAAATAGTGTGCTAGACCCTCTGGAATGTGCTGGATTTCTGGATGTGAGGAATGAGTTTTTCTACTACACAATACGGTAGTAAAAGTTAAATCTTGGCGGAGTTGGGGGGAAATGACACTTCAGTTTTCATCTGTCAATTGAAAGTTGGTAGAGAGACCAAAGTGTAGTAATACTGCTTAAAATAAATGATAGGGACCTGCATTTTGGAAATCTTCCTTCTTATGGGAGTTATTTATTTGTATGCTCTTTCCTAAGAATGAAATTGTCTG